>JAJGXB010000122.1:2920-23478 GCA_020882725.1 Aphelinus certus
CCAGCCGATGCGCGTCTCTCTCTCGCCTCCCCGCGCCACCGACTCTGACGCTCTCTCTCTCTCTCTCTCTTCTCTCTCTCTCACTCGCGCGCTCTCTCTCTCTCTCTCTCTCTCTCTCTCGCACGCTCTCTCTCTCTCACTCTCTCTCTCGCACGCTCTCTCTCTGACGCGCACTAACAACAATCTCACAATACTCGCACCGCCCTCATGCAACAATCACTGAACAATCACACAGCACTCACGCAACAAACACTCAACAATCACACAACAACCGCCCAATAATTTTATAACAACCACACAACACTCACGTCAATCAACCAACAATCACACAACAACCGCACAACAATCTTGCAACAATAACACAACAATCACATTCAATCAACCAACAATCACACAACAACCGCACAACAATCTTGCAACAATAACACAACAATCAAACAACAACCACACCACAATCTTGCAACAATAACACAACAATCACATTCAATCAACCAACAATCACACAACAAAACCCACTACGCAGTACGTGCGTAGTACGTACACCGGCCGGCTCGCTTCTCCGCCTATCTCGAGCAGCGAACAATGGGAGCTCTGTTCCCAACGATGACGCACGCCCTCTCCCAATCCCAACGGCCGCGGTTCCCCGAATCCGCGAGCTGGTCGAGACGCGCTCGCCCGCTCCCCTTTGTGCGGAACTCGACGTAGCGGTTTTCGCCCGCGTTTCCGCAACACTTTCGCACCGCGTTCCACTGTCCGGCCCCTCGATTTTCCCCGCGTTCTTTCCGCAATTACTCCCCGCACCACTCTCACTCGGCCTCGTTGCGCGAGCTCTACTCGCGCAACCCCTTTCTCCCGCTCTCACGCCCACACACAGGCCCCAAACACACCCCGTCCGCGTCCGCGTGATTTCAAACCACCTACCTGGTTTGAAAGACCTCGACACTAGTTGCCTTAGTAAGGCGGTAAGCAAACCGCTATCCCTGCAATCTCCACCTGGAAGTCCTGGTCTTCCTCTCCAACGGCTGCAGTTGACAGCTCGCACACCACTCCGCACACAGTCCACGAATACACCCTCAACACGCACGAAGTCCCCAGGAGTACGCACACAAAAGAAATCGACAAGCGATATGGGATCGTGTAGGTACTCACTGGAGGCTGGCACTCAACTGACTCGCCAATGGCCGCCGGCCCACGCTCGCCTGTTGCTCGCCGCCTCCGGCCCTGCGTCCAGTACGTGGCGCCCTCCGCCCGACCATAGGGGACTTACGCGCGCGCGGTATTCGAATGCGCTCGAGAGCGCCTTCCACCTGGCCGCGCGCCCCTTACGCGCTCGCTCGAAGCCCCGCCTCGCGAATCTTCCTCGCTTCGCTATTCGCGCATTCACACACATACGCTCACACACACACATACCCGTATAACTACATATATATATATAATGCTCTGGTTTCGGCTCCCGTTCTCCGGTTTCCCGCTGCACGCTTGAACAGCCCCGCTCGACGAAACTCACATGAAACAGAGAGAGACAAACACAATTAGAAATGTGTCTTTCTCTCCCAGTTTCGACAAATACAAGAGTATCCGATTCGAGAGCGGCCGCGACGGACTCCCCGTCGCAGGCTAGTTCTCGTACACAATTATTATAATATTTTGGCAGTGACGAGATAAAATTATAATAAGATGATAGAATAATGAGATCACAGCATTGCTTCCACTTTTCAATTATTTTTCAACTTACTAATAAGGCAAATGAGGCATTAAAGGCAATTGAGAATGGACGTTTTATCAAATTTGAAAATCATCCAAACTTGAGTTCGAAAATCAAATGCTGAAAAATTATCATTAGATGATTGTAGTGGTTGGTGACTTGACATTGACTTGATAGTTTTTCGGTTACTTGTTCCAGAAGCAGGTTTACAGTTATTTTCTGAAGATAAACATAGAAAATTAATCAATCAATTCTGTTCGATTGAATACAACTATCAAACAATTTCAATGGACTGTCAACTATTTTCTTCGCAAGAGTCATTGGAGATTGATCAATCAGAATTTTATTATGATTGTGATTGTTGGATATATATGTATCATTCGGCCCTCCTCCCCTCTCCGCCGGACACGGCGAGCGCTGGCGCTGTCGCGCCGATCGTCACTAGTCCCGCGACTGCCGTGAAGCACGGACGCACTCACACGGTTGTGTTTTATACAGCAAGGCGCGTATATAATAAACTATTAGAAACTAACTTGGAACGCCTTTTTATTTACCTGCCCCACGTAATAACCATCAGGTTATGGGAAAGGCCCGCTTCCACTGCGCGTAAAAGTGTTTCCGAGTGGTGAGTGAAATTGTGAGGTGTAAAAGGCGAGACGAGGAGAGGCGCGAGTTTCCCGACAGGCCCCCCCCCCTTCACCGAGCAACCAGGGATCGAGAGGATGTCGGACGGTGGAGACGCTGGAGGGTCGAGCATGCCGACCCCGGAAAGCTCAAGTAAGTATGTATGCTTACTGAAGCGGTGCACGATCGGTGACGTAGGGTCGGCGCCGAGTCGAGGCCCGTTCATCGCGCGACGATTGCGTCCGTCGGAGCGCGAGGCTCGAGTTCTCCGCATTGCGCGTTGCGGATCGAGGTGTCGGGGCACGTGCTCGAGGACGTTGGCAAGGGCGAGGTCCTCGGTGCGGTGAGGCGAGCGGCGCGCGCGCGGGAGCACGCGATCGGTCGTTGTTCGACAATTGAAGTCGCGAGTGCTCGGAAGCGCGCGACGATTGTTTTGCCGCGGCGCGAGACCAAGGAGGCGCGCGACGATATTGTTTGGCGTGGCGCGAGGCTTTTTGCCGCGCGACGTTTTTCAATCGTCGCGGGGTAAAAGACGAGATTGCTCGAGGCATGATTGTCGAGAGCGCGAGAAAGGCGAGGTCCTCGGTGCGATGAGGTGAGCGGCGCGCAGGGACAGTCGATCACTGTTGATCGACCGTTAAGTTTCCGAGAATTCGGAAGCGCGCGACAACGTGTTGCCGGCCGGCACTCTTGCACGCGCGCGGAGGGGAAGAGGGCGCGCTCGACTCTCGCTCGCGCTACTGGCCAGGGCGTAGGAGCGAACGTAAACGAACGGTTTACGGTGTCGGCGCGCCTGACTCTCCGCGCATAACCAAGCTTCGTTGTCGCCGCTCGATCTCGAAAACAAATAGAGGCGCGCTACGAGTGTGGACCGGTTCACACTATACATATGCGCGTGCATATATATATACACGGATATATATACATATGTATACGTGTAATTAATTAAGCAATTGCATGTGATAAGAAGCTGTGTATGATACAATTCATTTTAAATTAACTTGATTTTCTATCCACAGCTACCTTGAAAGAAATGTCGGCGTGGGAGGTGCTGACGAGCTCCTTCCACCTTGACATAAATCACAAGGGGGAGGATATTTTAGTTGAAATTGAAGGAGATAATCTCACTTTAATACCTGAAAAGGGTGAACCCTATACTTCAGGTAAATAATGTTAGTCATTTACGATGAGTTAAAGTTAAGATGAGGCAGTTTATAAAAGTGCATATGTATATAGGCTAGGATATATATATATATATATATATATATATATATATATATAATAATTAGTAGCACTTTTGAAAAATAAATACCTGATCAGTGTGAACAAATATATCCTTTGCTGGAAAAATCCAATTAATGTAAATTTACAATATTATGTAAACATATCTCTGACCGGTTGGGTGGCGGATGTGTGCTTGTGTTCGGTACACATAAGCTGTCTAACTGGAATGAACGTTCGGAATGTCTTGTGTTCGGACACTCTCGTGTGTTCATTCAATCTTTGAATTAAGTTATGCTTGTTGTTCGGTAAACTTATGTGAAGATGACCTATGGCAAACATGATCATGTAACAAAGTAAAATCTCGAGTACAAAATCATTGAAATAATTGGCTAAGTGTGTTATTAATCTGCAAGAGAGTGATCAGTGAAATACCGTAGTTCTATGGTATGAGGATCAAGTCTTGGCAGAAACACCAGCTATAATAAAAAAAAATAATGAAAGAAAAATAATAAAAGAAAAAGAATGAAATAATACTGAAAAGAGAGTAGCCACACTAGAGAACAAATTGGCAGGTACATCTAATTTCGTTGACTTTCTGAGAGTATCAATAGGTTGATGGACGTAAGGGAGAAAAAGGAGAGTGTTAACAACCAAAGATTTTCAAAACTTGAAGAAGAGTCAAAAATCAGTCAGAAGGAGAGATTAGACCAAAGTATCAAGTTCCGAAACCTTATGACTACTGTCAGAGAGGACTATGCGAAACAACTTGATAAGGTCAACGAAATTGTCAAGGGCCTGACAAACCTGTACAACATAGAGGAGAGTGAAGATGAGAGCTTAATTACCTCTGTAGATGACGAAAAGGTGAGAAATAAAAACATGGTTCAAAATAATGAAGTGAAATCAAAAGGTAATAGCAAAAATTCCAATTCAGTAAAGATGAGAGAAAAAAGTAAAAATTCAGAGAGAAATTCAGATGAGGAAACTCCAGCTCAGACACGGAATAAAGATAACTTTGGAAGTAGAGATATTCAAACTAGAATTCATTAAAAGTGCTAATATGAAAAGAGATTATAAATTAACAAATGAGATGAGATTTGAACATTTTTTGGATTATTTTGTGTCAGAGCTGAGAGCCTGTAACTTCTCACACACTATTGATCAGAACAGCGTTTTGCGTGTGGATGAGACAGGTTTAGAGAATCACAAGTATCAGAACTCGTGACATCCTAATAAATCAAAGCAGGCGAGGTAAATTTAGCATCTTACACTATACGCGAATCGCTATATAATATGGAATATATAATTGGAAAAGAAACGGCTGTCGAATTTTGTGAGAGATGTGAAAGTGTTGTAGAAAACTATGATAACTCTCCCGGCGCCAAGCTATTATCGGAAGACGAGAAAAAAGACGCGTTTCATAATGCTGTTATGGTATCAGTGCCTACAGCTCAAATTATTGAGTTTGTTTCGAAAAGACACAATGGCGAAAGTACTTCATACGATGAACTAAAAGCAAATGTTGTACAAGAAAAGCAGGTGAGAAAATTAAACTCTAACACTATCCCAAGGAGCGCAAATCAGGCCAACCTATCCTCGATCCGATGGTATGAGTGCCAGAGCTCAGGGCACATTGCAACTGACTGTCCCAACAAAGGGAAAGGTGCCCGGTGCTACGGATTTGGGCACAAGGCTTCTGAGTGTTCAAAGTGCTCCGGAAAACGGGAGAGGAAGGTATGTCAATAAGACTAAGAGATCACATAACTCAAATGGTGGTGGGCCTGTGAGTGGTGTGAAAAGGAAGAGTGATAACGATGAGAATGCGACGGGTGCGAAACGTGGTCGAATGTCGAGAGGACGTGGAAAATCCAATTACCAAAACACCGGAAATCGGAAGCAACAAAACAGAGAGGAAGGTGAGAACCAAACGGCAAGCGTTTATAACATAAGTTGCGAACAAGATCAAATTTTCTCCAAGTTTCTAGCGAATTCCGGCGCTACGGAACATATAACTAATTCCAAAAATGATCTTCACGTCTCTTGATGAAAGAGATTATGGCGTGATAAAATGCGCTAACAAAAACAGCTCAGCTGACATAAACACAGAAGGAGCGGATACAATATTTATGAGAATGAATAACGGAGAAATTCTATGAATTGATAAAGTCATTTTCGCCAACGTGTTAAAAGATAATCTCTTGTCGTTACGAAAATTCGCTGATATGGGACTAGCTATATATTTAGATAGTACGAAAATAAATATCTTTGACCCCTGCTCAAACGAAACACTCCTATCAGACATATACAGACGACCTTATTGGCTAATAGAACTAGAAATCAGTAAAAATTTGCCCAATGACGATACTGTCACACAGAAAATAAACAGGCAAATATTTGCCAATACAGTGGATGCGAATCCAGATGCGAAAAGATATAATACACAAAGTGTGACAACTCAGTTTCAGTCTTTACCAGGATCTGTTCTGGTGCCTGGTAGCAGTGGAGAGTTTGAAATCCCAATAGATGAGAGTGATAGGGCAAAGGTAAAAGAATTAACAGAAGATGAGTATAAATGTGAAGATGTGAGAATGGAAGATGTGAATGATCTTGAAAATAGAATAATTGAGAAAAGTATAGAATTACTTGACTTATCGAACTTTGATATATCTATCATAGATAGAAAATTTTATAATATAGATGAGGCCCCCATAACAGAAGTTAATCCTGACGGTTCCCCTTTTTCATTGGATACAAGAAGGTTTCTCGAAAAGAACAAAGCCATGCTGTGGCACGTAAGATTTGGTCATGCTTCAATTGCCTATCTCAAGGCATTGCAAGCTAAATTCCCCAAAAATAAAGTACTGCAAGATGCGATTTTCGATGAGGCATTAAAAGACTGCAAAATCTGTCTAATAGCCAAATTAAACAAACTGCCTTTTCATCAGTACGTACTCGGGCTACTGCTCCCCTACAAATTATACATTCCGAGACCATGGGTCCTATCTCACCGCCTTCTCATCCCAACAGATACAGATTTATATCTGTGTTCATAGATGATTTCTCAAGACTAGCAATAGCTTATCCTATGACCCATAAGAATGAAACTGGGTATTGTCTTGAAAGATATGTAAGGAGCGCAAGAAATCTTTTAGGGTACGACGCAAAGGTGTGTTATTTGCGCTCGGACCAAGGGACTGAGTATACAGGTGGATACACGGTAGAAGTATTGAATAATTTGGGCGCAGAATTACAACTAGCAGCCCTAGACACGCCTGCACACAATGGTGTGGCAGAGCGATTTAACCAGACAATTCAGAAGAAGGTGAGAACATATTTTTACGATGCGAAGTTACCAGAAAATCTGTGGGATATAGCATTGACAGCTGCTGTATACGCATATAATCGGACTCCGCACAAAGCGAACCAAATGGTGGCACCTCTGGAAAAGTTTGCTCCCCAACATAATTTCAGTATTGATCAGATCAAAAGATTTGGATGCCTGGCTTATGTGAAAGTTCAGAGAAAAACAGGCCCAAAATTCAGATATGAAGGAAGGCGAGTTATCCTGGTGGGCTACACACCAACAGGTTATATTCTGTTGAAACCAGAAGAAGGAAAATTTTATGAAAGCCGAGGTGTGAGGTTTAATGAAAAACTGGTTTACGGAGACAAATATAACAGAAATGGAATAAAAGATTTTCCTGTCGTAAGCAATGATCTGAACAAAGATGAGTGGTTTGTCAAATCTGAAATGAATGAAAGATGCGAAGAATTTTCAAAAAAGGAGAGAGAATCCATGCAAACTTTAAAACCGGAGGGAGAGATCAAGAGAAAAAGAGGTAGACCCCGTAAAACTGTAACTGTCGTTACTAAAAATGCAGATGAGAAAGGTGAGCTCATTAACGATGTCAGTTTCTCGAATCTACCCCTTGATGAGAATATCAAAGCAAATGTTATGCTGTCCTATAACATATCAGATGAGATAGATGAGAGTAAAATCAATTCTAATGATGAGATTTTTCATGCCTTGCTTGCTGATATCAACTCTGGTCCCTCTAAATATAAAGATGCGATGAATTCAGATGAGGAAAATTGTTGGAAGTCAGCAATTAAAGATGAGTTAAATTCTATGAAGAAAAGTAATGTCTGGGAAATAGTTAAAAGACCTACAAAGATGCGTGATGGAAGAAAGGCAACAATAATTGACTCAAGATGGGTATTTAAACGGAAACTGGATCCAGAAGGTAATACCAAATACAAGGCGAGATTGGTTATCCGTGGGTTTAAGGATAAAAACTTCTATGAATTAAGCGAGACGTACGCACCTGTGTCAAGGTTGACACTTGTGCAAGCTGTGATAGGTATCATCAATAAGTTCAAATTACTTGTATGTCAAGCTGATGTTAAAACAGCTTTCCTGAACGGCGTCCTCGATGAAGAAATATATATGGAAATACCTGAAAGAGCGGAATTTACAGAGGAGCAAAAACGAGACCAAGCGTGTCGAGTGATGCGTGCCCTATACGGATTACGTATCAGCCCGAAGAAATGGAACAATAGATTCACTGAAGCAGCCAAAGATCTAGGCTTGCAAAATTCAGTTCTAGAACCATGTTTGTTCACTTGGCGAGAAGGTACAAAATTTCTGATTGTACTTCTCTACGTCGACGACCTACTTATGGCGAGTAAAGATGAAAGGAAATTGAAAGAGGTCACAAAACAGCTCAGTAAAGAGTTTAAAATGAACATTCTAGCTGAGCCCAAGGAATTTCTCGGTATCAGCATAAGGCGAGATATTGAAAACAAAATTATCGAGCTGAGCCAAAGGAAATACATAGAAAATATCCTTACTAGGTTTGGATTCAGTGAATCACATCCGCAAAGATTGATCTGATCACTACTCGAGTCAATAATAGGAGCAGAAAGATGAGAGAAACGGATGCTTATGATGAGTTACTTACAAAAACTGAAACCAAGGAAAATGTTCCTTACAGAGAAGCCGTGGGAAGTCTGTTATATCTGGCAGGCGCGACAAGACCAGATATTTCATATGCAGTGAACATTCTGAGCAGACATCAAGTAAGTCCAACCGAGGATGATTGGAAAATGGTTAAGAGAGTGTTCCGTTATTCGAAGGGAACTAAAAATCTGAGCTTGAGATACAAAGGTGAGGCAGAAGATATCCAAGCCTTTTCTGATGCAAGCTTCGCTGATTGCAAAAACTCACTCACTACGTGTGGTTTTGTTATAAAACTGTTCAGAGATGCGATAGTGTGGCGAACCCACAAACAGTCATACGTGGCACAGTCTACTTGTCAGGCAGAATACGTAGCGATGAGTGAGGCGAGTCAAGAAATGTTTTCTGTATACAACTCTCTTAGACTGATTTTGATCGAACCTCCATTACCAATGATCCTGTGGTGCGACAATAAAGCTGCGAAAAAACAAATACTGAGACGAGTGGAGGGAATTTTGATAGATGCGAAAGAAAACCATGTGAAAGAGTGTGTTCAAAGGAAACTGGTTGTTGTAAATTGGGTAGAGTCTAAGAACCAAATCGCAGACACATTTACTAAACCTCTTCCTTTTGAGTCTCACAAATTTTTAGTGACTAAGTTGATGAATTATGATATTAATTATTAATCGTTATGTTACAGAGAATAAGAAAGGTGTGAAAGATGAAAGACGGTGAGGAACCGGAGGATCTCATGGGAGGGAGTGTTGGATATATATGTA
This sequence comes from Aphelinus certus, assembly GCA_020882725.1. NCBI lineage: Eukaryota > Metazoa > Arthropoda > Insecta > Hymenoptera > Aphelinidae > Aphelinus > Aphelinus certus. The sequence goes on from JAJGXB010000122.1 coordinate 12,210, forward strand.
TCATTCGGCCCTCCTCCCCTCTCCGCCGGACACGGCGAGCGCTGGCGCTGTCGCGCCGATCGTCACTAGTCCCGCGACTGCCGTGAAGCACGGACGCAACTATTAGAAACTAACTCGGAACGCCTTTTTATTTACCTGCCCCACGTAATAACCATCAGTGATCAATCATTCATCATTTTACAAATTATTCTTCCTAACATTCTCAAATTTACAAAATGCTTTAAATTTCATAAACATTACATGGATAGTTCTCTTACACAATTATTATAACTATTTTGGCAGTGACGAGATAAAATTATAATAATATGATAGAATAATGATATCACAGCATTGCTTCCACTTTTCAATTATTTTTCAACTTACTAATAAGGCAAATGAAGCATTAAAAGCAATTGAGAATGGACTTTTTATCAAATTTGAAATTCATCCAAACTTGAGTTCGAAATTTAAATGCTGAAAAATTATCACTAGATGATTGTAGTGGTTGGTGACTTGACATTGACTTGATAGTTTTTCGGTTACTTGTTCCAGAAGCAGGTTTACAGTTGTTTTCTGAAGATAAACATAGAAAATTAATCAATTAATTCTGTTCGATTGAATACAACTATCAAACAATTTCGATGGACTGTCAACTATTTTCTTCGCAAGAGTCATTGGAGATTGATCTCCAGTTTTTTCTCAAATTCATTAGTTATAACAATGAAAAGTTCTTCTTCTCTACTTTCTATTTGGTCTCTCAAGTATGTTTAAATCATCATCCTGTCAATGAAACCAAATACTGTAATAGAAGTAAGATACGTATATCTGATTGAAAGAAAAAGAATATCTACCTTGCCATCTGTAATCCATTGTCTGTTGTTCTTAGTTTTTCTTTCAATGCTTTTATTTCTTCTTCTAATGGCACAACCAAAGAACATAATGATTCAGCATCTTCATTGTACATAAAAAAATTTGAAACGTGTCAGAGGTTGAATTATGCATAATTTGTAACCTTAAATTATTATTAAATTATGATTTTCTACCATGATTGATGACTGGACTCCAATTTTTGAATGTAGGTTGGCCCAATATTCCAGGTGACTCGTAGTAGATGGGGGAGAGCCTGACCGTGGGGAACATTTTCCAGCTCATGGACACAATCTGTGGTGCAAACGTTATAGGTTGTTCCTCCATGGAGGTTTTGATCTGTCTTATTTCACCTTTATTGAAACTTCCTGGAACAAGTTGGTCATCAAAACCTGCATGAGACTGAATGATATCTTTCATCAACAGAGAACCCTCAGCATATTGATCCTGGAACTATTTCCTCAGTACCTAAAAAATATTTCATTCCATGAACGTTTGTCAAATCACTGATTAATTTATTAGTATCTACTTGGGCTTCGTTAACAATATTAGTCTCGTTGCCCCTACTTTGATAAGTCAGAGTTTCTTCTAGTTCTACATCAATTTGAGTTTTACAAAGCGCATTACAGAAGATACCTGAACAAATCTCTGTGGAATCATCATCATACCTTTCAGATTGAGTATACGTGCCGATGATAGGCTGCTCATGCTCAGATACAAAGGCGCGGATGCCACTGAGCATCCTCATGATATTCCTACCGAACAATAGTTCTTCCACATAACTCTTCAGTTGGAAACACTAATGGCAATAAACCAGCTATATCACAGTTGATCTTTATCAAATTTGGCTGCCAAGAGTTCACCTTCTTTAATATCACTACCTTCTTCAAAATTTTCTTCACCTATGGGAGATGGTCGCTCCCCTCCAATAGTATTCTTTGCATCATCAATCTTTGTATGATCGACCTTTGCATCATCAATCTTCATATAATCGACCTTTGAATCATCATTATCAATGCCTTCATTGATTGGCGGAGTGATCTTGGCGCATCTCTCTAGAAGTTCCACAGCCAAATTCTTAATATTATGGGTTGATTTTACGACAAATGTCTTACTTTCCTCAAGTACATCTAGGAAGAAAACTTTTCTAAACTCTACTACACAAAACACATATCACACGTATTTTCCCAAGAACCACTTTCTTTTGCCTTCAATTGCTTATTGTGCAACTATTCCTCTTTCTCTTTGTATTCCTGTAATTTATCGTCTGTTGTTCTTAGATTTTCTTTCAATGCTTTTATTTATTCTTCTAATGGCACAACCAAAGAACGTAATAATTCAGCATCTTCATCCGTCTACAAACAAGATTTTAAGTATATCCAACCAACATTTAACAAGAAAAAATTTATCTGAGTTAATGAAACATACATACCGTTTACTCTTTGAATTTGAATTAAGAGATACGAGTCAGCACCTAACTGAGATGCAACTTTTTCTGCTAATCTTCAAGTTTGCCCAACAATATTCAGGTGACGTAGGTGGTAGACGGGGGAGAGCCTGACCCCGTGGGGAACATTTTAATATATACTGATGATTTTAATGTTGTTCCGTTGGACTGCGCCAGACCGCGCAAACTATAACCTGCAACTAACTCCAGCAGATGCAGATCTCACAGTTCACAGCTGAGCTTACTCGAGAGCGTACATGCGCAGTCGGGCGCAGTGCAGTAGCAGTTCAGTTGCATCATATACATATATGTATGTTGGACGTATATAAATATATATATATATATATATATATATATATATATATATATATATATATATATATATATATATATATATATACGAGGATACGAGGCTGGACGTAATATACGTTTACGTTTCGTTGAGAACCACGCTCGCAATAGGCCTCGAACCACTCTCACGTAATATACGTCAGTGGTGGGAAAAATTTTCTGTGCGAGATTTTGCGAGAGGTTCAGAGTGTCTGTCGTCTGCTCGTCGACTTATACCTCCTATACCCCGAATAACAGCGTCAATTTTCGCAAATCTTTTCTGACGTAATTAAACGCAACTGAATGCAGGTTTTGCTGGTAACCATTGCAAAACTGCAGGACAGAGGTTTGAAAAAAAAAATTTCTAGGTGCGAGGTTAAACCGCAAACGAGCTGTATATAATGGTTTGTCGCGTCCCCTTGCTTGCTGCGCATACTTGTCGTCGGTGGCGCTGACGCGCCACCTGATAATAGCGAATTTCGATTCATAAAAATCGGACCAAATCAAGTTTCCTACAAAAATCTAGAAATCGAATTGGCTAAAGCTATTGGTTCAAGTGAATACACAGATCAAGGACGCAATTTTCTGTAAGTAAGACAGTCGAAGGCGCTTCCTTTGAAATAAATCGAAATTTGCTATACTGAATAATCATATATTCTTCAGCAATTAATTTGATCGTCGATTCAGGAATTTCAAGGCGCATTTAAATTCTAATCATTGACATCTAAAAATAGTTAAGACTTCGTATATACATATATATTCGTTTCTCGGTTCGACTTTTCCAATGGCAGGCCCAGTGGTCGAGAGAGGAAGTGTGAGCCGAGAGTAATTACCTGCGTAGTTCGAATTTTCCAGGTCTAGACAGAAAACGTGCATCGCATGTTTATAAAAGTTGATATTATCCGATTTTCATTATTCAAAATTGACTATTATCACTAATCAATGATGTTCCAAATTAGAATAATTTTGAATGTTGATTGAAAAACATTTTAACTTTTCAAAATTTTGGTGAAAGCTATAAATGACCGTAATAATGCTCGACCCTCTGTTTCTCGGTTTGACTTTCCCAGCGACAGACTCTAGGGTCGAGAGAGCGAATGCGAGCCGAGTATGTTTACCAGTGAATTCGAATCTTCCAGATCTCGACAGAAAACGCGCCTCACATTTTTATAAAAATTGATATCATCTGATTTTCATTATTCAAAATTGGCTATTATCACTGAATAATGATGTTTCAAATAAAAACAATTTCAAGTGTCAATTGAAAAAAAATTAAACATTTCAAAATTTTCGTGAAAGCTATAAAAGACCATAATAAAGGTATGCTCGACCCTTCGTTAAGGCTATGGAATCGAGCTTCTAGGTGCATCTAAAAGAGTCTTACTACTTGAAGTATGACGAATGCAGATTGGTATCCTATTCTACAGGCAAGAAAAGGACAGACGCTTAGCTGAATATCTCATTCTAGAAATTTAGAAGCGAAGGCAGCCTGAATTGAGATTTCTGCGGACTCAAGTCTCCAAACGGCCAGCTCGGTGAACGAGCCCGAGTACGAGGCTCGACCCTTCCCGGTCTCCACCGGCTGGCCAACATGTGTTGCGCCTGACCACGAGGGAGAGGCCCGGACAGGTTCAGCATAGTACCTACCTCTGACATATATCACACTAGTTAGAAAAATACACGCTTTGTATTTTGAGAGGGCATCACTAGTATATTTGACATACTTTTCGAATAACAATTTTTTGCAAAATTGATCAACGCACATCTATTGTTCTATAAATAAGAAAATTGACTATTCTTCCAAAAATTCTCTATCTCTAATAAATAGCCCGTGAAAGAGAAAACTACAATTGAAATTCATCGACCTCCAATTCGGAGTTTTGGAGACATCGGTGCATCCCCTTAAGGAGAACGGAAGGTTTTTCTTGGAATAACTTAGACAAGAAATAAAGGGAAGTAAACTATAATTCTGAATTAAGAACATTATATAGATAAAATTCCAGAAGAATTCAACTTCAATAATCTATATCCACGGAGAACACCAATGATTACTTACCAAGATGTTAATCGAGAACGGAAGGGTAGAAAACAAATTACAGATGAGAATATTTGAATTACAACTGGAATTGAAGAAAATGCACCATATAGAGAAGCTGTAGAAAGTTTATTGTAACTTGCAAGCGCGACGAGACCAGATATATTTTTTGCAGTGAATGTTCTAAGTTGTCATCAAATTAATCGTACTTACTAGGAGACCGCTTGGGATTCGGGTCACCAATCTTGACCAAATTTTTTTCCCTGTTTCCTGGTGGCCATAGTAGAGAGAATCCAGAATTTTAGGGTCCAACGCTCCCAAACTTCCCAGATATTAATTTATGTATCCTGGGTGGAGACGTTGTTCTCGTTGTTCTGTCCGTCATTTTCCGATATTATTTGAATGGTCACGTTTATGAACGATTCTTCAGTTTTGTTCAGATTCAAAGTCATACGGGTCGGTCACTTAGCAACGTCGTGTTAGACTTAATACAAAAACATGGTATCGATATTGAAAATTGTCGAGCCCAGACTTATGACAATGCATCGAATATGTCTGGGATATCCTCTGGTCCCCAAGCTCTTATAAGAGAAAAAAGCAAATTAGCGTATTATGTTCCTTGCGTTGGCCATTCGCTAAACTTGGTAGGAGAATGTAGCGTCGATGAATGTCTCAATGCAACAAATTTCTTCGGAATCGTGCAGCGTTTATATGTCTTTTTTAGTGCATCTACACATCGATGGAACATCCTCTTAACTGAAAAATCGAGATTAACAAGCCTATCACAAACTAGATGGTCGTGTCGCGGAGACGCCACAAAACTTGTAGACAAGGATTACGATGGTATTTATAAGGCCTTAGAAATTTTAGCTAATGATGTTAATCAAAAACGTGATACGCGACAAGAAGCTTCAACTTTATTAAGTAATCTGGTTAAGCTTGAAAATGTTTTCATGGCAATTTTATGGAATAGCATTTTCACACGATTCAATGCAACTAGTCAATACCTTCAAAAGGTTAACGTAGATTTAATTTCTGCTAATCGTATGCTACTTTCATTAGTAGATTTTGTTAAGGGTTTGCGTGATACATTTTTTGATATTGAAAATCAAGCCAAGCAATTGAGCACTTTCGTGGCTCAAGAATATTCTGATTCAGGAAAAAGAAAAATCACCCATAAGTGTACAGACAAAAAAGTGCAAGTTAATAGTTTGAGTTCGACTGATTATTTTAGAATAAATACATTTTATATTATTATAGACAAACTCGTTGCCGAATTGCAAAAACGGAGTGAAGCGTATGACCACATTATTAAGTTGTTTAGCTTTCTCACTCAATTATTATTCATAGAGATAAATGAATTAGAAACTAAAGCAAAAAATCTTGTAAAGGTTTATTCTGATGATTTACAAGATAATCTATTATTAGAATTGGAAGAATTTGTACCTTGCTTAAAACTGCAGCCTAAAGGTTTTTTTCTAATCGAACAGAGAAAATGACTAGCGAAAATGATCAAATCTTGTGCCCCTTACAAGTTCTTAATTGGATTGTGAATATGAATATGATCGAGGTATTCCCAAATATATATATATCGCTTATAGAATACTAGTTACAATTCCAATAGCAAACTGCGAGTCAGAAAGATCATTTTCAGTTTTAAAAAGAATAAAGAACATGTACATATCAAGTATGTTGAATGAAAGATTATCCGCATTGACTAGAGTAAACATTAAAGTTGATTTACTTCGATTGATTGACTTCGATGATTTAATCAATGACTTCGCTAGAGTAAAATCGAGAAAAAAATATTTCTAATTATTAAATTATTGAATAATCATAAATAGTTTCTATATTGAATGTTTGAATAAGTATAAGTCGTTTTTATTTGTATTCACAAAAATCACGTTTTCTCTGCCCTTAAGTGGGCCCCATCCAGATTTTAGCCCCAGGCCCCACAAATTTCTAATCCACCCTTGCTCATCAAGTAGACATTGCTTGCTCACAACAGTTTGAGTAATTGTGAATTGTGATTGAAACTTAATCTTTGCCTATGTGCATATATCTTTTGTAATATGTTGCTTTGTGATAATTTTCGTATTCCAGGTAAGCTACACAGGGCCAGAAGTTGTATTGAAGCGAGAACAAAACTGTGAGTAGATAAATTTGGAATAATATTGGTTATAGCATGATATTGGTCGACACATGTTCAGAATTGAAGTTTTCATGAGTGAAAATCAATTCTGACACTGAATTGTCGTCCAATCATACTGCATTTGTTGTCTTTGTACTTGGATACATGTTATTATTGCTTCAGTATCTAAGCACAGAGTGAAAAGTCGAAAATCGTTGATTTTTCCATATATTCCATATTTTACTCTATGTAAGACATGAAAGTAAAATTTGTTGAATGTACACGTTATTTACTCTTTCTATATGTTTCCTAGGATAGAATGTGATGTGGTGTTCAAGTGAGAACAGTTAAAGTGCAGTGCAGTGAGGGAAATACGTCTCAGATGACATATTGTCATTTGTGACGAGAACAACGTCTCCACCTAAATTATTATCTGGAAAGTTTGGAAGCGTTGGACCCTAAAATTCTGGATTCTCTTTACTATGGCCACCAGGAAACAAGAAAAAAATTTTGGTCAAGATTGGTGACCCGAATCCCAAGCGGTCTCCTAGTTAGAAAGATTGGGAATGGTTATCGAATTTTTCGATACTTGAAAGGAACAAAAAGTTTAGGTTCGACTCCTCCAGCGGACAGACATTATTAGTATTGATTTAAGATAAGATGGTTTCAACCATAGACAACTGAATAGGACTCCCTCTAGGGTACGTTCTTGGGATTCACTAAAAATTTATGTAGTATGTCCTGATCAAAAAAGTATAAGAAATTAAGTTTACAATGTCACGGGTATTTTGTACCATGAGGCTCCCTATCCCAGCGAATGATATCATCCCCGATACATTGCGCCGGCAAAGCATATAGCAGCGTAGCTGAGCAACCGACGAGCCATAAGGTAAGAGTAAGAGAGACACAGAGATAGACAGAGAGATCGCGACATCAACACTGCGGCGCGGCAGTTACAGGTGCCGCGCGCGAATCATCAGTGTGTGCCGAAGCGCGATCGATCGAGCAGCAGCTTGATCATCCTCCACGACCCTTCGTGCTCTTTTTTGCCCTTTGTGCCCTTTCTGCCTATACCCGGTGTCCACCCCGACGGCTTTTCCTGCGAGCAACAACAAAGTTGGTTTCTCCGCGTTTCTCTCTCTCTCTCTCTCTCACTCGACCACGCCGCGTTCATCCCTAGCATAATGTACCCCTTTTCTGTTCAATAAACTGATCTTTTATCACGCGAGTGTTTCTCTGCGGCCCCTATTCACCACCCGTATTCCTGAACGCCGGGTGAGATTGCACTCTCACGTGTCACTTCAATTATAATAATTGTTTATGGGCATGAGCCAGTTACAACAATGAGTTACATATTCAGGCACATTGTTATCTTATATATTCTACAGAACAATAATCATCAAAATTTAATGATTGTTCAAGATATGTTTTGAATGATTAATTATTTGAAATCATTTGTACGAAGTTTATATATCATATACCATTTTTCAACTCCCGAACCGCGAATAACACTGTAGGATTGGTTGAAGAAAACTAACAATGAGAATATCAGATCTTCGGATCACCAATCTAGACCAAACTTTGTACGTATATTCTCTGGGCCAATAGTGACCATACGCAAAAAGTTTTAGCTCCCAACGCTCCCTCAGTACCCTCAGATATTGACACTACAAGCTTATTCAACTTCATACTCGTAATAATGATATTCGCATTTATTTAATGATAGTCACTTAAGAACCGGCACACCAATCTCGGCCAAACCTTTTTTGATGTTAGTTTGGCTCAAGAATAGACTGTTCTCACAGACCCACAAACTAGCATTTCCAAACTCCTAAAATATTAATTATAATATCGCGAGACAATTCTTATCATCCCAATCTCCGGTCCCGACAAGGATCAACAACGAGACCTACTGATAACCTTGTGCCCAGTTCTGAAGTGAATCTCGAATCAGTCACTTTATCAGTCCAATCTCTGGTCCCGACAGGATCAACCGCGAGACCTACTGATAATCTTTCATCAATCCTATTTCCGGTCCCGATAGAATCAACCGCGAGACCTACTGATAATTTTTCATCAGTCCCATCTCCGGTCCCGACAGGATCAACCGCGAGACCTACTGATTCACATCTCCCGTTTTCGACAGGATCGATCGCGAGACTTATAAAATTTCTCAATTAATCTTATTTATCCAATACGAATACGCCAAATCAGGCTCAATCTATCGCGACAGAAAAATCGTCATAATTAAACTTTATCGAAATATCAATTACCCTTTGCCCTGACAAAGAATCAGGTATCTTTAAGCTCGTTAAAAATCCATTTTTCCTGTGAACACAATTCCTAAACAAGGATTGATAGCAGCAAACTCAGCAGACTCCAAGGTGAGTCCAACCTTATAGACTATTCGCAAATATATATATTGTCACGGGCGGACAATTACATTGCCAGGCCCTGTGATATCTCTCTCTATAATATTGTACTGTTTGTAGATATTAAGTTATGTTTCAGCGTCCAGCGAGAGAGTCAGCGCTGTCGACAACGTAAGAGAGAGAGAGAGACCGCGTCGCGAACGAGATTCAATCCTCGCGCCGCGTGACGTCAGCCGAAGACGGCCGAAGCGAGCTCGGCCGGCCGAGCGCGCGGCGGAAGTATTGAGTTTATTGCCGGCCCTCGTGCGCGATACCACGAGCCCTCGAGACCACGAGACCGCCCGGGCAATCGCAACCCCGAGGACACCTGCGGACCGATCCCCACGTCATCCCTCTCGCTACCGCACGCCGAAGCGGAGTCGAGGACAAGTATCGTCTAGCGTCGGAGCATCGCCGAGTAAGTGCCGTCCGATCGCCATCTCTCTCTCTCCCGGCCAACACGCGTTCACGCTCTCTCTCGCTCCGGCCCGCGAGACGCGACCCAGGGCTCGTTGCCCTTCTGTGTAACTTCGCCCCTTAGTATTTAAAAAACTTTGTGTTCGTCAGAACCATTGTAGACTTTATTTGCCACACTGTTCCCGCTCAAGATCCTACTCCCGCGCACACGAGCCTCACCACCTCGTGCGCGCAATCCTCATATTTGTTATCATGCTCTAGGCCCTATGGCCATTATATTAATTATTCTTCAATAAATACGGCGGTGATAACTGGCGCCCAGCAATCGTGGTGCTGAAATAGTGTGGCAAATTAATAATAAAAAATCTATAAGCGGAAAACGCAACAGGTAAACCTGTTCCCCCCAAAAATCCGGTGGCCATCTTTTATTCCACGCCTCGTGAAACCGACAGCGTCTGGCGTAGCAACGGCAGCGCATGGCGCTGAGGTAATTTACCGCGAAGAGACACGAGCGAAAAACTCGTTGAAGGATCAGCGAAGCTAAATAACCTCTGCCAGGAAGAGGCGACAACGAGGAATGACAACGCCGAATAATAGCCGAAAATTCATAGCGAGCGAGATCCATACATATATATACACCTGTATCCGTATTTCCCCCGTTCAACCGCGCGTCCGCGCCGACCACGAGGCGAGCATATATGCGCGCCGTCCCAAAAACATCGACCGCCGCTGCGAAGCAGCGCGCATACGCACCAGCCTGAAGACATCGGGCGGACTAGCGAGCGAATGGACCTTATGCGAACAGACCATATGTGCTGACGATTGACCTACATATGGGAATATAGGTCAGCGAATACTCAAGCGAGGGCAGGCATGAACTCATGCAGTTTCGAAGTGAATTTAAACGCCCCTTCGGAATATAATAATTTTCTTTTCCTTCTTTTACAATAAAATAAGCTTTATCAAAGATAATTGAACTTGTTTTCCCTGGACAAATTTCTTTCACAACGACAAGTTTTTCCTGGCAATTTCAAAATATTTTTTCTGGCGAAATAAACATTTCAAAAACAGAATTTTTTTTTTTTTGGTTCCCCCAAAATTTAAAGATTTGTCAAATGAGATAAAATTTTCCAGAAACGACTGTTTCCCCAAGTATAAAATTTTTCTTCTCTTTAAAATAAAATCGGAATTGTTCCCAACGAAACGAAAATTGCTTTATAATAGAATTATCATTTTCTTTCCTTTTTCCGAGACTTTTTTCTAACGAAATAAAATTTTTTGGAAATTGTTTCTTTTTCGAAAATTCAAAATTTCCCTAACGGAATAAAATTCTTGAAAATTGATTCTGGTCCCGAAAATCGAAAATTTTTCTAGTGAAATAAAATTTTGAAAAATCGATTCTTCTTTTTCATCCAGAATTAAGGGTTAGCGTTTCCAAGGAAATAGAGTTTTCCAAGATCAGTTTTCCCTTCAAAATACAAAGGTGTGATGACGAACGAGATTTTTATTTCTCAAAATTAGTGAATCTTCTTTTACGGAAGAAGATTGATTTTGGTAATGTTCACGTCGAACGTAAAATACCTTTCGAGTGTTTCTTTTAAAAAATTAAGTTAATTCTTGAGTTTGTTGATTTGTTTTGTTCTTAAAAAGGA
>JAJGXB010000123.1:15422-26693 GCA_020882725.1 Aphelinus certus
TATATATATATATATATATATATATATATATATATATATATATATATATATATATATATATATATATATTTGTTTCAGTTGTTAGATCAAAATTCGAATTTGGAAAACGTTATACAAGGAAATACGATTATGAGTAAATATATTAAAAAAGGTGCATGTAAAATTTATACTTAATCAGTATATATTTATATATTATACTTATAGCAGGTACATTCCTAAATGGATATCATTTTTATTTAATATATACTACTAAAATTTTAGTAATTGATAAGTGTAGAGGAGTACTAAAAGGCAAAATAACAAGAAGAAAGAAGAATTATTATAAAAAAAAATGACCCGTGAGTTTTTTAATCAATTGATTCATATATTGTCTGGGTAAAGCCATTTATAATTAAAGATCATCATCATATATTTTAGATATGAATCACATCGATTACCTTGTGAACAAACTTCAAGGAACATTTATTAGTATTTTATCAAGGACATGGTCATTTAAAAATCGTAAGAATATTATTCAAAATTACAATTGATCATTAAACATTGCATTAATTCATGATATCAATGATTTACTTTCAGAGAATGATGGTTTTGATAGCATCTTCGCAAGTATAGACTTAACAAAACAATAATACAATATACTATGTATATATTATTTATACCAAATATATAAACTAAGAATACATGAAATTTCAATTGTATTATTCTTTCAATATGTGTAAATCCTGTTTAATTTTATTTTGATTATTTTTATTTGTATTAAAATCTAACAAGTACTAATAATATCAAGTATTCTTCATAAATTGGTTTTCTATCATCTCTTCTATAACTATTTCTACCTTTAAATTTGGAATTTCGATCATAATCAAATGAACAGTTTAACTCTCGGGCCTTTCTCTTTTGACATGTCTATCTTTCCTGCAAATAATTCTGTTTACGTCAACTTGTCAGTTCCCAGCTGGAATACAATAGAATAAATTCAAATTTCCCTTGTATCATACGATAACATGAACCAATCAAATCCCATGGCTAGCACAGTATAGACCGAGCCACACTAACTATGCCATTGATTGCATTGGCTGAAAATAATGTACACGCGTTTGTCCGTTTGACGATTCATAACATTATTTTTGAATTTGTTCAATACACTGGGATCAGGTACATTGCGTGAAAAAATTATTTTGCCATCTATTCAAAATTAAAGTCCGTGGAATCCGTGGTATCTGTTCTAACGAAAAAAAATACGTACACTTTATTGTCAGCTAATGCAATCAATGTTATAGTTAATTTTGCTCGGTCAATGTTGTGGTAGCCATAAGTCTTAATACGTTAATGATTCCTAATTAAATTATAAAAAAATCGTTTTTTCAACTTGTCAGTTCCCAGCTGGAATATCATAGAATAAATTGTTTTCATTATTTGACTATTTCTCAATATCATTAATGTTGTCTCAACATACAAAGAAAATTTTAACTCATTCTATGGCTTATCAACTGAAAACTAACAATTGGAAATATAATAAATGATTATCCCTTCATTTCACTGAAATATTAAAAATAGTTATTCGTGACTGGGGGGAAAAAAGAAACGATTTCAGAAAAGCGGTATACAAAGATCTATTCCAAATCGAGCGATATAGAAAGATCTATTTCGAATCGAGCGGTATAGAAAGATCGTTTTCAAATCAAGTTTTAAAGAAAGATCTATTCAGATTTTACTATGTGTATATCAATTTTCATCACATCTGATTGTAATGTGTCAAATTAACTATTTACGTCAAACAGTTTTTTCCTCGATGGTTTCTTGTAGGAATTGGTATACATATGTTTTTGCGATCGCTGATTACGAATTCGGCATCAAATTTTAAAAATTCAAATTAGAACCTCTAAGATGACCGGACAAAAAACAGGTTTTTGAGGTCGCTGATTACGAATCTGGCGTCAAAAAAATACGTACACTTTATTGTCAGCTAATGCAATCCATGTTATAGTTAATTTTGCTCGGTCAATATTGTGGTAGCCATAAGTCTTGACACGTTAATGATTCCTAATTAAATTATAAACAAATCGTTTTTTCAACTTGTCAGTTCCCACCTGGAATATCATAGAATAAATTGTTTTCATTATTTGACTATTTCTCAATATCATTAATGTTGTCTCAACATACAAAGAAAATTTTAACTCATTAATAATAGTCAAAGATCTATTCCAAATCGAGCGATATAGAAAAATCTATTTCGAATCGAGCGGTATAGAAAGATCGTTTTCAAATCAAGTTTTAAAGAAAGATCTATTCAGATTTTACTATGTAGAAAGATATATTTCAGGTTTAATTTTATTCTGCGGCATTTTTTTGAGTTCGGAGATGATGCGGTAAGCGCGCACTTGAGTGTGATTGCTTATGTGCATGCGTGCGTGTGTGTGTGTATGTGTGTGCGTGTGTATGTGTGTGTGTAAAGACACATCTGATTGTAATGTGTTAAGTTAACTATTTACGTCAAACAGTTTTTTCCTCGATGGTTTCTTGTAGAAATTGGTATACATATGTTTTGCGATCGCTGATTACGAATTCGGCATCAAATTTTGAAAATTCAAATTAGAGCCTCTAAGATGACTGGACAAAAATTTGAAAAGATACTGGATTTTGATAAAAATTGATATACTCGTACACAGGTTTTTGAGGTCGCTGATTACGAATCCGGCGTCAAATTTTGAAAATTTAAATAAGAGCCTCTAAGATGACCTGACAAAATTTGAAAAGATACTAGATTTTGATGAAAATTGATATACACGGGTATTCAAGGTCGCTGATCCGAAACGGCCTTTCTATGGAGTTGAATGTAAAATTGCTATTTATACAGGTAAGCTTTGACATGGATGATTTCTTCTTCCAGTCAACCGTGTTTAGGGTTCAGATTCATTTTAATCTGAGGCCGTATGTGTGACCAGCGACTTCAAAAACCGATGCATACCAATTTTCATGAAAATCCAGTATCTTTTCAAATTTTTCGCAGGTGATCTTAGAAGCTCTAATTTGAATTTTCAAAATTTAAGGCCGGATTCGTAATCAGCGACCTCAAAAACATATGTATACCAATTTCTACAAGAAACCATCGAGGCAAAAACTGTTTGACGTAAATAGTTAACTTGACATATTACATTCAGGTGTGTCCATACACACACACACACATACACACACACACACGCACGCATGCACATAAGCAATCGCACTTAAGTGCGCACGTGCCGCATCAACTACGAACTCGAAAAACGCCGCAGAATAAAATTAAACCTGAAATAGTAGATCTTTCTATAAAGTAAAATCTGAAATAAATCTTTCTTTAAAACTCGATGTGAAAACGATCTTTCTGTACCGCTCAATTCGAAATAGATCTTTCTATACCGCTCGATTCGGAATAGATTTTTCTATACCGCTCGATTCGAAAAAATTCTTTCTATACCGCTCGATTCGAAATAGATCTTTCTTTACCGTTTTTCTAGAATCGTAACTTTTTCCCCCCAGGTGACATATTGATCTCGAAAAAAACAAATCGAACTGGAAAACTATAAATATAAACTATATGATCCTGGATACGATAAATGCTATAGTATTCATAAAATATTCCATATTTAAATTTACAATATGTAGTTGAAGATTATAGCGATAATTCGATTAATCTTATGAGCATCTGGCCTGTAATTTAAATTTTGCTTTTATGCTCAATAGATTTTTTTGGTATTAACATATTTAAATTTTTTTACAGCAATTAACGATTGAAAATAATGGAAAATCAAGAATTTATTGACACGATTGAAAGGGATGGGAACGAATATCACAGCCAACTCAGCGATGAACATATGTATGTATTCATGAATATGATACCACAGATGAATATGCAACCAACGATTTTTAAACAAATTTTGAGTAGCATTAACGAAAGAAATGAAAATGAGGAATTTATTCAAATATTACATAATGGTTCCAACGACTCAGGACATTGGATATGTATTTGGTATGACGGAAATAATGTTCATGTGTATGATAGTATGAATAATAAGCTGGATCATGATCATTTAAAATATTTGAATAGATTATTTCCAAGAAAAACCATTTTACGGGTAATATATGAAACAATTCAGCAACAAAATAAATATTATGATTGCGGACTGTTTTCAATTGCAAATGCTATTTCAATTCATAATCGATTATGTCCATGCACATTGTTATACGATGAAAAGTTGATGAGGCCTCATTTAAAAAAAATATTTTTATCAAAAAGAATAGAAATGTTTCCACTAATTAACATGAATGAATCATTTATTGATTCCAGATTAATTGAGATAAGAAATCGGCTACCATTACATAACAATAAACAAAATATAACAGAGATTGATATGACACCATACAGCAAATGTTATATAGACAGTTTGAAGTTAGAAAAAGAAATAATTGATAAGATTGATTTGACGTGTGATTCAGAAGAAACTAATAAAAACAATTACGCTTACAAAGCAAATGAAACAGATGAGATAGAAAAAAATTCCAAAAAATCTCAATTCAGAAGAAATGTTGAGAAAAAAAATATTGAAAAAAATGAAATGGCATGTAGAAGACAAAAAAGTAGGAACTCAATTATAAGTACACCTCCAGAATTGATTCGTCATGATAATGATGATATGAAAAAACTTACAAAACGATCTCATTACAGTAGAAAAGTTAATAAAAAAGATATTAAAGCGAAAAAAATGGCAGATATAAGACAAAGGAATCAAAAATCAAATCCAGAAACACCTCCTATATTGATTTGTAATGATGATGATAACGAAGATGATATAAAAGGAGTTTCAAAAAAATCTCATCACATTAGAAAGAATGAGAAAAAAAATATTAAAGCAAATCGGATGGCAAATATGAGAAAAAGAAATCTTAACTCAATTACAAGTACACCTCCGGAATTGATTTGTCATGATAATGATGATATGAAAAAAATAAAAAAATCTCATTACAGTAGAAAAGTTGATGAAAAAGATATTAAAGCGAAGAAAATGGCAAATATAAGACGAAGGAATCAAAAATTAAATCCAGAAACACCTCCTATATTGATTTGTAATGATGATGATAACGAAGATGATATAAAAGGAGTTTCAAAAAAATCTCATCACAGTAGAAAGAATGAGAAAAAAAATATTAAAGCAAATCGGATGGCAAATATGAGAAAAAGAAATCTTAACTCAATTACAAGTACACCTCCGGAATTGATTTGTCATGATAATGATGATATGAAAAAAAATAAAAAAATCTCATTACAGTAGAAAAGTTGATGAAAAAGATATTAAAGCGAAGAAAATGGCAAATATAAGACAAAGGAATCAAAAATCAAATCCAGAAACACCTCCTATATTGATTTGTAATGATGATGATAACGAAGATGATATAAAAGGAGTTTCAAAAAAATCTCATCACAGTAGAAAAAATGAGGAAAAAAATATCAAAGCAAATCGGATGGCAAATATGAGAAAAAGAAATCTTAACTCAATTACAAGTACACCTCCGGAATTGATTTGTCATGATAATGATGATATGAAAAAACTTATAAAAAAATCTCATTACAGTAGAAAAGTTGATGAAAAAGATATTAAAGCGAAAAAAATGGCAAATATAAGACAAAGGAATCAAAAATCAAATCCAGAAACACCTCCTATATTGATTTGTAATGATGATGATAACGAAGATGATATAAAAGGAGTTTCAAAAAAATCTCATCATAGTAGGAAAAATAAGAAAAAAAATATTAAAGCAAATCGGATGGCAAATATGAGAAGAAGAAATCTTAACTCAAGTTCGAGAACGCCTCCAAAATTGAATTGTGAAGAACGAAAATTAATTAAAATTAACAATCGTAAAATAACATATCATACTCTTAATGAAGATGTATTATCAAGTATACAATGTAAGGATAATCTTCGCAAGCGTAAACCATTTAATCGTACAAGTGACGAAGATGAAATAATAAAAAATAAAAGAATTAAATTACAACCTGAGCCAATTAGTACAAAAATGGATTGTCAAGATATTTATGATGAATATAAAAATATAGATATGAATAATCATTTGAACGTAGAAGATTTTCATGAGGAACAATCGATTAGTTGTAATTATCTGGGTAAAATGGATTATGAATGTGAATATTGTAAAGCTAAACATTTCAAAAGCGAAATGAAAAAAGATAAGAAGTTTTCTTCATGCTGTCATAAAAACAAGGTAAAATTAGACGATTTCAAATTATATCCTAAAGAATTGATGGATTTGTTGCAAGGAGATACAACTAAGTCAAATAATTATAGACAGTATCTGAGATTATATAATAACATTATGGCTTTCGCGAGTTTTGGTGCTAAATTATCTTATTTCACCGATCGAGGCCCTCAAATTTTAAAAATTTGTGGTCAGATATATCATAATTTCTATGCTCTACACCCTAATGAGGGTGATAATCCTAAATTTGGTCAATTATATATTTTGGACAATGCAATTGCTAATAGATATAGATTAAATCAAGGAAATAATGAAAAACTAAAGAGCATTTTGATACAACAATTAGATAATATCATGAGAGCCATAAATCCATTCGCTCATGCTTATAAAATGATGCATGAAATAGAAATAGAAGAAAATAATCGTGCAAATAAATTAAACACTGAAGTTCGTGAAATCAGAATGTACCTTACCAGAGACCATAAATCAAACAATAAATCCAACATAGTTGCATGTAATGAAGTTGCCGTTGTTTATGTTGGGGAGCATGGTGAACCTCCAAAAGACAGAAGTATATGTATTTATGAAAAAGATAAGGTACCTCGATCATTGAATTATTTAGATAAAAATATAGATCCAATGGTTTATCCATTAATGTTCCCATATGGTGATCCAGGCTGGGAACCATATATGAAGAGTTCGTTCCATTCAAGAATATACAATAATATTTCTGCTCTGCAATATTATTCATATAGATTTAGTATACGAGAAGATTTTAACCCATGTTTAAATTTAAAATCTTTATCACAACAATTCATAGTTGATATGTGGACAAAAATTGAAAGTAATCGTTTGTATTATTTAAGAAAAGAGCAGGCAAAATTAAGGACTGACAGATATAGGGGATTGATGGATCAAATCCATAACCGAATCGATAATGTTTCCATAGGCAAAATGATAATTCTCCCCTCAAGTTTTATTGGTAGCCCTCGTGCAATGCAGCAAAATTATTTAGATGCTATGACACTAATGCAAAATTCAGGAAAACCAGATATATTTTTAACAATGACATGTAATCCCAAATGGAAAGAAATCACTGAAAATTTGAAAAAATACGAGAATACACTAGATCGACCAGATTTAACATCGCGTGTATTTAATGAAAAAGTGAAAATCTTGAAAGCTGAATTATTAGAAGGCAATTTATTTGGAATAATAAATGCATATGTATATGTGACGGAATTCCAAAAACGCGGATTACCTCATATTCATATGTTAATATGGTTAAAAGATGATTATAAAATACATAATACTGATCAGGTTGACAAAATTATAAGTGCTGAGATTCCTAATAAAAATTATTCACCCCGATTATATGAATTAGTGAAACAACATATGATTCATGGTCCTTGTGGTGTTCAAAATAATAATAGTGTGTGCATGAGTAAAGATAAAAATTATTGTATTAAAAATTTCCCAAAGTCTTACATAAACCAGACAGTAATTAGGGAAGATGGATATCCACTCTACAGAAGAAGAAATAATGGTTCAAGTATAGTATATCAATCAAAAAGGATTGCAAATAATGGTTTTGTAGTCCCGTATAATCCTTATTTGCTCTTGAAATTAGAATGTCACATAAATGTTGAAATTTGTAGTACAATAAAGTCAATTAAGTATTTATTTAAGTATGTTTACAAAGGACCAGACACGGCTAAAATAAAGTTTGTAATTCAAGAGCCAAATGTATCAAAAATCAATGATACATTAACTTCTGATAATGAAATACATTACGATGAAATTACAAACTACATTTCAACAAGATACGTATGTCCACCGGAAGCTATATATCGCATTAGAGAATTAAAATTACATGTACAATCACATGCAATATATCGATTATCTGTACATCTTGAAAATGAGCAGCAAGTTTATTTTAAGGAAGGCTCTGAGAATAAGCTTATAGATAAAAAGTTTGAATCCGAATTGACACAATGGTTGTATGTTAATATGCATAATGAAAACGCGAGAACATTACTCTATTCTGAAATGCCTCAAAAATTTGTATTCCATAAAGCCAAGAAGACATGGATAGAGAGAAAAAAATTTAATAAACCAATTCTAGTTAGAATGTATCATGTCAATCCGGTAGAACGTGAAAGATTTTTTCTTAGATTACTATTGTTACATGTTCGAGGTGCTCAATCATTTCAAGATATTCGAACATATAATAACCAAATTTATGATACATTTCATGAAGCATGTGTGGCAAGAGGCTTGTTCAAGACAGATGACGAATGGGACAAATGTCTAGAAGAGAATTGTAATTTTCAATTTCCACATTCTTTGTGCCAACTTTTTGCATTTATCCTATCATTTGATCCAACCTGCGATGGTTATACTTTATTCAATAAATATAAAACATATTTAATAGACCCAAAATTACCCGAACATGTAGGCATACAAAAAGCATTGTTATATATTGAAAATATAATAAAATCTCATAATTTATCGTTGAAACATTTTAATATGCCTGAAATTGACCATGACATTATCTCTGAATGTATGTCAGAAGATGTGAATAATGAAACTTGGGAAGAACCCGAAATGTCTATCAAGACCTTAACGGTTGATCAAAAAAAAATTTTTGATGCAATATCGCAGTCAATTGATGAAATAAACATAGAAAAATTGTTTTTCATTGATGGACCTGGAGGTAGTGGTAAAAGTTATTTACTTAACACAATAATCAAATATTGTAAGTGCAAAAGCATACCAGTTATATCAGTTGCATGGACGGGAATCGCTGCCATTTTATTGGATAATGGTAAAACAGTCCATTCGACTTTTAAATTACCATTAAATTTGAATGAACAATCAACATGTAATATAAGTCCTAATTCAAGTCTTGGTAAATCAATGAAAGATATTAAACTAGTAGTTTGGGATGAAATTTCAATGACATCTAAACGTGCATTAGAAATAGTAGATAATTTTTTCAGAGATTTATGCAGTAACACTAAACCATTTGGTGGGAAAATAATAGTAGCATCTGGAGATTTTAGACAAACACTACCTATAGTTCGTCATGGATGTGAGACACGGATTATAGAATCATGTGTAAAAAGAAGTATTTTGTGGAGATTATTTACATGTCTGTCATTGAAGAAAAACTTACGATTAGTAGATGATAATAGCAATTTTAAGACATGGCTTCTAGATATTGGAGAAAACAGAAATTGTACGAAATTCGAAGTAGATAATGATGTTCGAGAAATTCCCAGGAAATTTATTACAGATAATAATCTTATTGATGACATATTTGGATTAGAAATTAACAAAAAAGATTTGGCATCAATTAAAGACAAGGTTATACTCTCAGCAAAGAATAATGATGTTTTGACTATTAATGAAAATGTGATTGAGAGAATTCATGGTGAAAGTAAAGTATATTTGAGTATTGATTCCATAAAAGAGGAAGAAAAGAATAAGTTATGCGAAAATATTCCAATCGAATATTTAAACTCTTTGACACCAAATGGATTACCTCCTCACAGGTTAATATTGAAAATAGGAGCGGTCGTCATTTTATTGAGAAATCTTGACTTAAATGGAGGTCTATGTAATGGGACGCGTTTAATTATAAGAAAAATGTTAGATTGGACTATTTCCGCAGAAATAATCACAGGAAAATTCACAGGAACATTAGTATTGATTCCAAGAATAGATTTAACTCCATCTCCAGAAGAAATACCTTTCAATATGGTAAGGAGACAATTCCCAGTAAGATTAGGTTTTGCAATGACCATAAATAAATCACAAGGACAATCATTCTCAAGTGTTGGATTGTACTTGCCATCAGCTGTATTCAGCCATGGACAATTATACGTAGCATTGTCCCGAGTGAAAGATGAAAATAATCTAAAAATTCAATTATCAAAGAATTCGATGCTTGTAACAGATTTCCAAGGAAAAATAAAGATACAAGGAATGAAAATTATAAAAGATAAAGATAAAATATTCATAAAGAATGTAGTATATCAAGAAATATTTGATAACTAAAACTAATTTACTATAAATTTGTTTGCATGACAAAATTCAATAGTATTTCAAATATGAATTTATTATGATTTTAAAATCCCTTATAATGTGTCAAAAATTTAAAGACTTGTGATATTATGTTGAAATCTAATATGCACTGAATACAACGGCAGTATGATTAACAACAAAACATTTTATATTCAACAATATTGATAAATATATGCGCTGAATATCGCGGCAGCATAATTGAAAATTTAAAATTTCAAGAATTTAATTATGTTGATAAACATCATGCGCTGAATACCACGGCAGCCTAATTCAAAGAAATTGTTTATAAAAATACTTATTGCGCTGCTTAACACGGCTGCAAATATGACTCTCTATAATTCCACTTCTGGATATGCGCCTCACCAATACGTCCTCGTCGTGAGAGTCGGGCAACATTCTGAACTATGATAAGAATGGCAAAAATTGGGAGGCTTAAACTCTTTTTATATAATTTTAGCAACAACAAAACCCAAATAATGAATCAAAAAACCACTGCTAAGCCTACCTCTAATCAGAATTTTCATCACGACGCTGTTTCATATATTTTTTTAATGGTTTATGCGGCACAAGTTGACGAAAGTCAGTTTTTTCCATATTTCACGCCCACGCATCATTTTTTCCAAAATTCTCTCCATGGATATTCAAGCCCATCCGATGTTCTTTCGATCGAACATACCCGACATTTCACCAAATCATAATTTCACGTATTTATCTGAAAGCATAAAAATCGCAAAGTAAACCACCAATTTTCAATCACATACTTCACGCCCACGCATCAATATTTTTGAATTTTTCACGATAAATAATTGAAGCGCTCAATGAGCTCTATCGATACCTCTAATCAGAATTTTCATCACGACGCTGTTTCATATATTTTTTCAATGGTTTATGCGGCACAAGTTGACAAAAGTCAGTTTTTTCCATATTTCA
>JAJGXB010000124.1:9446-23219 GCA_020882725.1 Aphelinus certus
TTACTCATAGCAACCATTGTTTACGTGTTTAGCAACCGTTGCTGCAGAAGAAGAAAAGGGCTAAATATCATTTTGCATAAGTCTTTTTAATCCATTTATTCATCGAAACAACCGTTTGTTTACATCCCTAGCAACCTTTGCTTCGGAAGCTGGAAAATCTGTTTTAAGTCACACTCGATGGCCAAGGACACTGAATTGTTATATTTGCTCTATAACAACCGTTACGAAGGTTGGAAATGAACAATTTATGACCCGTTTCCATCATTTCTGATGGCAAAGGACACAAAATACAAATCCTTACTATTAGCTCCTCAGCAACCGTTGTTTAACACCCTAGCAACCGTTGCTAAGGGCAAAAATAATTCACGTGAGTTTCGTTTCCAGTATTTTTAACTGCACAGGATACAAAATCTCCATTTCACACATAGAAATCATTGTTTACGTGTCTAGCAACCGTTGCAATATTTCTCGAAATCTTACCAAAAATCTGAAATGAAACACGCGAAAAACCTAAACCGAAAAAATATGATCTGACACAAGACACTTTTAACCTGAAACTGAATAAATAAACGTTTAACATGAACATAGATGAAATCAAGCTTTTATTTTGACTCGAATCGTTCGTTTAGTATTCTTTTCAATTGATCAAAATCGAAGTTTCAAGTTTCAAGTTTTATTGATTCCAATGTAATTTTTATTTAATTATTACTACATTTATCATTGAAATTATTGACTTTCAAAGAACACACGGGGGGGGGGGGGGGGGGGTTGGCGAGCAAAGCGAGCAGGGGGGTACCCCCTAGTATAGGTAAAATCGACAACAGTGTATTTCGATTCCGCGCCGGACGCCGAGCGTCAGTATGTATAGAGCAGGCTACACGAGTGCACGCGTGTGAGCTTCGCTACAGCTTGCCCCAATTCAATAAATATCAGTTCTTCCTACTTTTGTCAAGTTATTCAACCTATTGAATTCACCCACTCCAAGTATCCGCTACTCCAAATAAAAAAAGATTTTGATGTAATAAACAACTTGGAACATGATGATTTGAAGACTATTCGGTATTATGGGGCGAAAGAGGAGGTCAAGAGCTACAATTTGAGCTGGCTATGTGTTGGAAAAATTGATATTGTGGGGGCGTATTGACCGTAAAAATAATTATTTGACGTTTGGTTCCAGACAAACGTTGAAAAACGTTGAAAAAGTTGGAAAAATAGTATAAATAGGTTATCTATTCAAAATTTGATCTTGCAGATTTATAGAGTAAAATGAGCTCTTTCATAATCTGAGGTGAAAAGTCCGGAGAAATAGACGTGGGGGCGTAATCTAGATCATAGAAAATTATGCAATGTCGAATTTTCGTCATACGAAAGATCTTGATGTAATATACGACTTGGAACTTGATGATTTGAAGAATATTCGGTATGATAGGTCGAAAGAGAAGGTCCAGAGCCACAATTTGATTTGGCTATGTGTTGGAAGAATTGATATTGTGGGGGCGTATTAACCATAAAGACAGTTATTCGACGTTTGATTCCAGGATAACGTTAAAAAAATAATATAAATGGGTTATCTATTCAAAATCTGATCTTGCAGATTTATAGAGTAAAATGAGCATTTTCATAATCTGAGGTGAAAAATCCGGAATAATAGACGTGGGGGCGTAATATACGTCATAGAAAACTTGCGTCGTGGCCGAAAACCATTTTTCTCTAATTTTCTATCTGATAAACAATTTAGAAAATGATGATTTGAAGAACATGTGGTGTGATGGATCGAAAGAGAAGATCGAGGGCTATAATTTATATGCATTATGATGTCGATTGATATCTATTTACAATAAATTCAAAGTATAACTTATTAAAACTGAATTGAATATTGAAGATAATAGAATATTTTGTACATTCTTCAATTAAAATCCACTCGAAAGACTCGGGCGAGCGACAGCGAGCGATCATTGCTAGTTTTCATAAAAATACAGTATCTTTTCAATATTTCGGTCGCTATTCTTTGAGGCTCTAACTAGAATTTTTCAAATCCGAGGCCGGATTCGTAATCAGTGACTTCAAAAACCCATGTATACCAATTTTCAACAAAATTCAATTTTTTTCCAAATTTTTATCAGGTGATCTTAGAGACTTGATCTAATTCGAATTTTCAAAATCTGAGGCCGGATTCGTGATCAGCGACCTCAAAAACCCATGTATACCAATTTTCGACAAAATTCAATTTTTTTCCAAATTTTTGTCAGGTGATCTTAGAGGCTCTAATTTGAATTTTTAGAATTTCAAGCCGGATCCACCATGAGCGACCTCAAAAACATATGGGGCGTTCTTTGTCAGCTCTCCGAAGCCGGCGCGCGGACGCTAAAACCTCACGTTTTCGACGCTTGTTTTCGACTCTATATGACCCATATCTAAATAATGTTGGATATGCTGTCAATGTAGTTTTTTCTCAGCTTTTCGATGGTTAATTTAGTTTTCCGAATTTTTTACATTTTCACAGAAAAAAAATATAAAACAGGCCATATCTCAAAAACCTATTTTTTTTAATTTTTTTAACTAGTCTAGATCGAAAGCTGAGGTTTTTTTACGTTGATATGGACCTTTTGGATACCTAATTTTTTTTTTTTTATTTGAGTAACTGAGTAGCGAACATGAGAAAATGCGCCGAGTCGGGCCGGGCCGCGCCGCGCTGACTCCACGCGCTCCAGCTCAAGTCTTCTGCTTACAAGAGTGCCGAAATCGGAATATATTTAATATCCATACAAGTCTCTATCTGTTGGATAAACTACTATCTAGCGTAGATCATGTACTCATTTGGGTTATGGACTGATATATGCGGACATTATTTCATTTCACATTCATTGACCTCCGTTATGGCTTCGATTTGTAAGACTTTGCCATACTATGTTCCAACTGAACTACTTTTTTAGTACGTTTAAATCTAGAAAAAATTCCATATTTCTCAGCAGATGAAATTTTTTTGACTATCAGTCTGTCATCGGAAGTTGTTATGAACGCGTGAAATTGCAGAGTACCTTGTATACCAAACCAATTATCAAATCTTTCTTTCAATTTCAGTTTAGCTTGCTCGTAATCATAAATTACCTGAAGAAAGAATACAAACCAAAGAAAATTTATTATAGTACCGATGAAGTGGGTCAACACTTCAAAAATCAGAAAAGTTTCTCTAATCTTATTAATCATAAGAAAGATTTTGGCATTCCCGCGGAATGGCATTTTTGTGCGACCGCACATGGGAAGGGAGCATGCGATGGAATGGGAGCTAATGTGAAACGAGGTGCTAAACGAGCAAGTTTACAACGCTCTGCTAATAATCATATTTTAACCGCAGAAGGTTTATTTGAATGGGCAAGAAATTACAGTAAAGAAACCATGGTATTTTATAGTAAAAAAGAAGATTATGAGCAGGCTAAACTGAAATTGGAAGAAAGATTTGATAATTGGTTTGGTATACAAGGTACTCTGCAATTTCATGCGTTCATACCAACTTCCGATGACTGACTGATGGTCAAAAAAATTTCATCTGCTGAGGAATATAAAATTTTTCCTAGATCAAAACGAACTGGAAAAGTAGGTCAGTCGAAACATAGTATGGCAAAGTCTTCAATATCAAAGCCAAAACGGAGGTCAAAGAATGTGACATGAAATAATGTCCACATATCTCAGTCCATAATCCAAATGAGTACATGATCTACGCTAGATAGTAGTTTATCCAACAGATAGAGATTTGTATGGATATTAAATATATTCCGATGTCGGCACTCTTGTAAGCAGAAGACTTGAGCTGGAGCGCGTGGAGTCAGCGCGGCGCGGCCCGGCCCGACGCGGCACATTTTCTCATGTTCGCTACTCAATTACTCGAATACAAAAAAAATTAGGTATCCAAAAGGTCCGTATAAACGTAAAAAAACCTCAGCTTTCGATCTAGACTAGTTAAAAGAATTAAAAAAAATAGGTTTTTGAGATATGGCTTGTTTTATATTTTTTTTCTGTGAAAATGTGAAAAATTCGGAAAACTAAATTCACCATCGGAAAGCTGAGAAAAAACTACATTGATAGCATATCCAACATTATTTAGATATGGGTCATATAGAGTCGAAAACAAGCGTCGAAAACGTGAGGTTTTAGCGTCCGCGCGCCGGCTTCGGAGAGCTGACAAAGAACGCCCCATATGTATACCAATTTCTGAAGGAAACCATCGAGCAAAGGCCGTTTAACGTAAATAGTTAACTTGACATATTACATTCTGATGACATGTAAATTACGTGAAAATCACCTGATCATTGAAAGAGACGCACTACGGCTATCACATAAAATGCATGAGACTTCTCAAGAGATTCGTGAACTGTATTTTATGTGAAATTCAAAACTCGCCTGAGTTGGCCCCTTTTTGCACGGACGGTGAGTTGGCACCTTCTTGCACGGAGGGCGAGTTGGCCCCTTTTTGCACGGACGGCGAGTTGGCCCCTTTTTGCCCGGCCAGCGAGTTGGCCCCTTCTTCTTCGGGACGCTGAGTTGGCCACTTTTTGCTCGGAGGCGACGATATAATGTTTGAGATCGCACGCTCGATTCTTACATTGGCATTAATTTAGTCGAACCAACTTTTTTTGGATGCGAAACAGGATTTAATGCTCATCTATGGTCCCAATTGAGCGATCGACAAAAAGAAATACTCGAAAACTCGTTCGCAATAATGAGTTTGCGGTACCGTGTCAAGCGATCTACTACTTTTATTCCGACCAGAAATTTTTCTTCATCTTACGACCCTGAAGTTAGCCGCGGTAGCCTGATAGAGCAGCTATGTTTACGCATAGTACGTGATACATTTACATGCTCTTGCTTCCCACGTAGATTTGAAACCATGGGATTGAAAGTAAATTGTTAATGTTTTATTGTTAGAAAGAATATGGCAAAACTATTGGCCGTGTCCCATAGATACAACGAAAAGTACTGCAGATTTTTTCAAACTTACAGAAGAAAAGACAAGACATATCAAAATTAAGTCCATGTTTTTTTTTATAATTGATTTTACACGGGCAAATGGTAGTTTAGGATGCCGATGGCGGCGTGTCGACTTAAGTTTTATTTGAATAAGCAAATATCCTAATACCCGATAATGTCCAGGTAGCTAGTGTCGCCGATGGCAGCGTCCCGAGGGTGCGCTTCTCGTATTTTGACTTGGAAAAGCTGACCCTGGACCCGAACGATGTCCAGGTAGTCAGGGTACCTGATGACGGTGTTCCAAGGGTGCGCTCCTGCTATTTTTGGTTGGAGTGCCTGACCTTGGACCCGAACGATGTCCAGGTAGCCAGAGTACCCGATGACGGTGTTACAAGGGTGCGCTCCTGGAATTTTCGCTTGAAGCAGCTGACCCTGGACCCGAACGTTATCCAGGTAGTCATGGTACCCGATGACGGTGTTCCAAGGGTGCGCTCCTGGTATTTTTGGTTGGAGTGCCTGACCCTGGACCCGAACGATGTCCAGGTAGCCAGGGTACCCGATGACGGTGTTCCAAGGG
The DNA here is from genome assembly GCA_020882725.1 of Aphelinus certus. Taxonomy (NCBI): domain Eukaryota; kingdom Metazoa; phylum Arthropoda; class Insecta; order Hymenoptera; family Aphelinidae; genus Aphelinus; species Aphelinus certus. The sequence goes on from JAJGXB010000124.1 coordinate 14,989, forward strand.
TGCGCTTCTGGAATTTTCGCTTGAAGCAGCTGACCCAGGACCCGAACGATGTCCAGGTAGCAAGAGTACCCGATGACGGTCTTACAAGGGTGCGCTCCTGGAATTTTCGCTTGAAGCAGCTGACTCTGGACCCGAACGAAGTCCAGGTAGTCAGGGTACCCGATTACGGTGTTCCAAGGGTGCGCTCCTGATATTTTTGGTTGGAGTACCTGACCCTGGACCCGAACGATGTCCAAGTAGTCAGGGTACCCGATGACAGTGTTCCAAGGGTGCGCTTTTGGAATTTTCGCTTGAAGCAGCTGACCCTGGACCCAAACGAAGTCCAGGTAGTCAGGGTACCCGATGATGGTGTTCTAATGGTGCGCTCCTGGTATTTTTGGTTGGAGTACCTGACTCTGGACCCAAACGATGTCCAGGTAGCTAGGGTACCCGATGACGGTGTTCCAAGTAGCTGACTCTGGACCTTAATGATGTCCAGGTAGTCAAAGTAGTCAGCTTCCTCAAACAAAAATACCAGAAGCGCAACCTCAGGACACTGTCATCAGCGACCCTAGCCACCTGGACATTATCGGGTATCGTTATATCCTTATTCAAATATTCAGTCGACACGCCGACATCGTCACCCTAAACCACCATTTATGTAAAAATAGTTATAAAAAAACATGGGATAAATTTTGATGTCTTGTCTCAAATTCAGATAATAGATTGGTTATTTTCTACTGATTACATTTATTTTTTTTTGTATATTGCTCATCCATATAAATATTTTCATTTTGGAAAAATATCTATTCAATTTTATTACTGACGCTAATGCATATACATTTTATTGATTGTTATTTTTATAATATATTATACTCCGTAATATGAATTGAAATCCTCAAAAAAACCTTTTTTAGAAAAAGTAAAAATGTTGCGTCAAGCACGTGGCAGAACTAGTTTATCTTTTATATTGCTTAAAAAAAATGAAATCCATAATAGACACATGAGTCAATTTATTATTTCATCAGTATTCATTCTGATTAATTCTCATATAGTTGGAGTATTACGTATTCTTATTACAGTTTACATACTATAGGAGACGTTGTCAACTTTGACTAACCAATCACGGAAAAACTTACCAGAATGATCTTAGGCACCTCATCAATTATTTGAATAACTAATGACGAACCAAATTGACGCCACTTGGTAGGATCGAATAGTTTTGAATGCCTTATATTAAACTGACATATAATATTCTTCATTACCTATTTATTTCATTACTTATTTATTTATAGTTGAAGGTTTCACAACCTCTCCTCAATCGTTTGATTTATTTCAAATATATTTTTGTATCGTAATTGCAATGCAGTTAATCCTATAATTCAGATAAACTTTATATATTCTTCTTTTATCAATACTTTTATTGTTTAACAAAGAGATAAATATTCATAATTCAAACTATTGATCATATGTCTCAGTAAATTATAAATATTTCTATAATATTTCTATGATAATTTTTACATCCAGTGATTTAGTGAGATATTATTATCCTTAAGACGTCAAAAATGCCTACCAAGTGGCGTCATTTTGGTTCGTCATTAGTTCTTCAAATAATTGATGAGGTACCTAAGAGCATTCTGGTAAGTTTTTCCGTAATTGGTTAGTTAAATTTGACAACGTCTCCTATAGTATGTAAACTGTAATAAGAATACGTAATACTCCAGTTATATGAGAATTAATCAGAATGAATACTGATGAAATTATAAATTGACTCATGTGTCTATTATGGATTTCATTTTTTTCCAAGCAATATAAGAGATAAACCAGTTCTGCCACATGCTTGACGCAACATTTTTACGTTTTCTAGAAAAGGTTTTCTTGAGGATAAGGCATATTATACTGCCTGATGAGGAGAGATCTCACAGGGCTTGATATAACGAATAGTTATAATTAATCGCCCGTGACAACTTATATAAAATTGCAATTATAATTTTAATTATATCAGATATCTTTAACTCTGGTTGCTGGTTGTAAGTATTATGCAAAACGGAAAAAATTATTCATCAATATTGTTATGATGAATATTTTCTTTCTTATTAAGATCATACAATTACTTCCCCTTTTTCTCATAATTTTAATCGGCGGAACTTTTTCAAACTTCAAAAATTTCGGAAATTCCAGACTGCCCAGACGTTTTCAGTGCAGGTGCTTCAAACAGCGATTCTCTATCCAGTTTGAAATTTCTTCCACAATTTGAGGCAATTTTCTTTTATGCAACTTTTCTTTTCCAGTTTTTTTCCCTACTACATCTTCTCTTTTCATTTAGATGTGGGTAAGTCTTTTTCACGTGTGCAGCATTTCTTTTCCTATCTCCCTCTTTCGATTCAGCTGCTTCTTCTCTTCGGTTATCTCTATTCTTTTACTCTTTTCTTTCTTTAGATCCAGGTAAGTTGTTTTTTTCCTCATCAATCTTCTCATCTTATTTTTTTTCTTTATGAATCTCTTTATCTTCTTCTCCTTTGGATCAAAATGAGTGCAGTTTCCTCTTCCCCATTGTCGCAGCAGATGAAGTCTTCTTCAGCAACAGGTGCGGGTTTTTCTGGATAATTCATTCAGTTTGTTTTAATGTCCAATGACAACTACTTCTATTTTACCATCTTCATCTCCAGTTGATTCCAAATATTCCATATGTTTCACTGATGATTTATACTTCTCCTAACAGTGTAATTTTCCTTTCCCTTGTCCATGAATTATAGATTCTTCAACGAATTTTTCAACTTTTTGGAGACAATCTTCCTCGGAAAGAACTACTACTTCTTTAATCAGGTTGTTACCATCCTAATAATAAAAAAAAAAGAATACTAGTTTTCGTAGAATCATATTGTAAAATTGTCAAATAAATGTAAATGTAAATGTAACATGTAAAAATCAAATAATGCTCACTTCAGGAAGCTCTGCTGTTTCTTGAACGTCATTGTTTACATCCTGAAAACGAGGAAAAAATATTAGTTCTTGGAATCATATTGAATAATTAGAAATATAAAGTTTTACTCACTTTCATAAACATTTTCTCAACCACTTTATTGAGATCTCAATCTATTTGTAATAGATAAACATCTGACGAAGTTGGCTTGATCTGAAATATTCTGAAATTAGAATCAAATATAATGGAATTAGTATCAATTTAATAATCATTTTTGTTCGTTTTTGAAATATATACTCACAGTAGATTTTTCTTGAGCTTGTATTTGAAGTATCCCCTCATTAAAAAGTTTGAAACTCGTTGGAGTAACCACAATTGATATTTCAATTGGTTTGTGTTCTTGTATTTCTTCAATTGTCGTCCTCATTTTCTGGATCTGAAATTTCATTAAGTAAATAATTACGATTCCATGTATGTATATATGTATAATGAATTCCAAATGATTACATCCTTACCAAAGAAATAACGTGTTGAGCGAGCGAGGTCAAATTTGGCTGCAGATGATATACTCTTTTTTTTCTTTTTTCGTATTTTATCAAGAGTAGACTTCAACCCTTTCTTGCTCAAAATGGATGGTGTTGATTGCTGCAAGTAGCTGCTGTATTCGGTGAAGGTTGGTAGTTGACCTATCTCACAGCGATCAGCCCACCACTGGAGTTGATCACGAGTGAGTCCACAAAAAAGATCTGAAAAGAATTGAAATAGAAATTAATTTGGAGGGTAGTATATATATGTTCAATAATAATTGTGTTCCCGACTAAATTACGTTTATGTTAATGGCTTAATTCTTATGTTCTTGACAATAATGGTAATGTGTGTAAGTATGTAAATGTATGGTGACAACGAGCGTAAGTATGTAAATGTATGGTGACAATGCGTCATTACGCGGTGAGCTGTTGTTAAAGACAGACGTGCGATTTGAATGGACTTCCTCTGAAAACAGATTGTTTTTGATTCTTCTTCCTATTGTGAAGTACCGAACATTTAGTGCCGAAACCCGGGATATTCTGAAAATTCGTGGTAATTCGACGCATGGCAAGGAATCATGGTAAAGAGGAAGTCTTCAGGGAAGTCACAGGAAGTCAGTCCAGCGAAGCAATTACGTACATCACCGGAGGCCAGGCATCCTGATCTTGAAGCTCAACTTGCAAGTTCTGACGATGAATTGCTGCCGCCTCAGCTTGTCACCGCCGACGTTCACGAACCCGCGCATGGCCAGAGGCCTATTTTTGCCCTTGCAGGCATTGAAGAGTTTCCAGATGGTTTCAGAAGAGCTCTACCAAAATGATTTCGGCGTCCTTCTGCTGCTCGTGCACCATCACGATCACGGAATGAACAGCGTGCTCCTAACATACAACTTATCGTAGAACGTGGAGCTGACCTCGTCGATTTCAACGGAAATTTGTCGCTGCCGCCGTCCGCGCTCCCGCGCGGCCTGACGCTAGGAGACGATGTCCCGCCCCAGCCGCTGTTGCCGAGCTTGCGGCCTGCATCGTTGAGTTCGCCGACGAACTGCCGCCGCCTCCGCCTGTTGCCGCCGCCGCCGTACGCGCTCCCGCGTGCCTTGGCGCTAGGAGAAGAGGTCCCGCCCCGGCCGCTGTTGCCAAGCTTGCGGCCGACATTGTCGAATTCGCCGACGAATTGCCGCCACCTCCGCCTATCGCTGCCGCTGCCGTACGCGCTCCCACGCGCCCTGGTGCTAGAAGATGCGTTCCTGACCCGGCCGCGGTTGCCGAGCCTGCGGCTGGCATCGTCAACTACGACGACGACTTGCCGCCGCCGTCCGTGCTTTTGCGCGCCCTGGCGCAAGGAGACGCTTTCCTGACTCAGCCGCTGTCGCTGAGCTTGCGGCTGATCTCGTCGGTTTCGACAAAGAACTGTCGCCACCTATGCCTGTCGTTGCTGCCGTCCACGGTCCTACGCGTTCGGACAACTGGAGGCGTGCTCTCACCCCAGCTGATATCGTCGAGCTTGCAGGCGGTTTCATCGAGACCGATGACGAACTGCCGTCGCTTCGGCCTGTCACTCCTGCTGTTCGCTCTCCTGCGCGTCCCCGCGATCAGAGTCGCGTTCCTGTCCAAGCTGCTATTGCCGAGCTTGCGACTGACTACGGGGAAGACCTGCATTTCCAACCTCCAATCCAAAGTGCTTCTCAACATGTGCCAAATCCCAATCAGCAGATCAACCGAAGATCTTCAATTCGCGAATTACCGAACGATTTAAATCAGGTATCGAATCTGACGGAAAATGCGAATATTTATCACAGCTCTCGTTACGATAATGGGAATAACTCTAGTGATCAGTCAAGCGGTGATCAAGTTTCAAGATTTCTGAATGTTTAAGAGTCTACGTTATTGGTAATTAAAACTAATTCTGTTAATTCAAACGATGCTAGTTTAGTCAATCGTATATCTTATTCAAAATACTTACCTTCATTTTCTGGTGATCCGCTAGACTGGATACGTTTTAGGGAAGCTTATGGTCATTCTACTACATTGGGGAACTTTAGCGATCGAGAAAACGTCTCTCGATTATACGACTGTCTGAAAGGAGAAGTGCGAGACGCTGTTAAAACCTTATTCGCAGGTGGAAGTAGTGCGACTGACATCATGCAAGCTCTGGAAATGCGTTTCGGTAACTCCAGAATAATTTTACAAAAGATGATTGGTCAAATCACGGGATTACCGCGTATCGAGCCTCATAAATTAAATTTTGTTGAATTTGCAAGTAATTCGAAGAATTCAGTGAATGCAACGAAAGCTTTAAAAGATAAAAGTTATTTATTCAGCGCTGATTTAGCAAAAGAAGTTATAGAAAAAATTCCAAGCTCGATGCTCAGTAATTACGTGCGATTTGCTACATCTACGAGTGAAGATTGATCAGATTTGGAAAAATTATCAATTTTTTTGTTCAATGAAGCAAAAATGAATATGAATGCGAGTGTGATTGAAGCGTCTTCGAATGGCTCAACGCACGAAAAAATAGAGCGTTCAGTACGTAAAAGCTCCGTGTTAACGTTAATGTGGCTGATACCTTCTTCTCAATCACTGAGAAACGAGAGACGTCCAACAAATTGTGTGATTTTTGCGCTCGAAAAAACCATTAGATTCTTGAATGTAAAGATTGTGTTTTATGATTTGTGTTTTAATTGCCTTAAAGCTAATCACATACGTGAGAAATGTAAGGAGGGAGGGTGTAAAACTTGTAGAGGAAATCACCACTCTTTGCTACATGCTGAGAAACTCACAAACGAAAATCGTCCGCGTGAAACTACTCGTGTTGAAAGCGTCAACTCGTCATCTTGACTAGCATCAGGAGCAATATAATCCGGCAGATGAAGTGAGAGACTGGGAATGAGATCAGTCCCCTCCCTGAAGGGGGCATGCGGCGGTCGATAAACCACTCCAGCAAAGAAGGTGTCGTTTCCAGAGTTGATCTCACAGAGCAGATACTCCGGAAGAGATCTGCCATCAGCCACATGCGCCGAGGTACAAAGCACCGTCGCAGTTAGCGTACGATGAACGTACATTGCCACTCCACCACCCCTAGTGCTGCGATCACGTCTGATGAGAGCATAGTCGTGCAGCACGACCATGGGATCGTTATTCAGTATGCTAGGCCCAAGCTTAGTTTCAGATACAGCTATGATATGAAAGAGGGGCTGTGCCCCCAGAAAGCGTCTGATGTCCTCAATGTACGCTCTGATCGAGTTTGCATTGAGGTGACAGACTCTCAGATTGTCCACAGCCGCCGCACGGCCCACCGGGGTCGCATACGGCAGTGCACGGAGGTTAGGTAAAGCTGGTATGTATGCGCAAGTGTGTGAGAGACTGCACTGCTCTTGTACATTCGAGTTGACAGAGATCATTGTGCCGATGTTGCTAAAAAATTTTCCACGTCCTCCGGAGCACTGATGAGCACCTGCGCCACTCCTCTACGTCTTACGAAAATCTTGCCATCCATGTGGAAAACAGATGGTTTAGGCACAAGATTGCGCGTTTTATGACGCACCGTTTGATGGAGTCTAAAAACATGTGATGGCAGAAATTCGTTGACGTTGATAAAGTTTGGAGGATGAGGCGACACCGCCCCCGCGCTCAGGAGGAGCGATGGATCAATCGCAGACGTGTGAACTCTACGCAGGGCCACTTTCTTTTTAATAATGACACCGATGAGGGCCGGAGATATAAGCGTCACGACAATAGATGTGCGATTGGGGGCAGGGGGCGGAGCTGACGGTTCAGCAGTTGACGACGCAGGGGCATTAGGGCCCAACGACGAGCCACGCGGTTTGATTATGCGAGCAGATATGACGTCATGCAGCAGAAGCTCGTCGTGGATGGTGCGAAGTGCGGCGAAGGCCAGTTTGCGCAGGTCAGTGGCGGAGTCAGGAGTGAGACCTGTCAGTATGATGTCCGCTGATAAGGGTTTGGCCGCCACTGAGAGCGACTGTACCCTCGCCGCAAGTGTATCATTGAGCGTTTGGAGCTGCTGAAAGCGAGCATCAGCAGCTGGGGTAGACTGTGACGAACACGCAAGAACATGCTCATCCAGTCTATGCTGAAGAGCGGCTTGCTGCTCTGCAAGGGACACGACTCCAGACTCGACCCTCTCAACCCTGCTGACCAATGCAGGCAGATCATCAAGCACCGCAAGCTTGGAAGTTATGGTGTCTACCTTGGCGTGCAGGGAGCCGAAACTGTCCATTTTTTGTAATAGAAGGGCCACTGTGTCCTCCATTGATGCAGAGGATGAGTGGAAGGAGTCGGAGTGTGCCGAATTAACAGAATCAGGACGAGAGGTGGGGGGAGTGTTCGCAGCTAAGTCCATATTCAGCTTCAGCTGCGCGCTTGTTTTTGACAATGACGCGGTGAGACAGGGGTCACAGACCGTCGCAGGCTCATCATTAATTTGAGTGTCAGAGAGGCCCCCACACTTAGAATGATATGGCTTCAGACAGAGCATGCAAGCATAAACATATGCATTGTGTCTGGCCAGCTGTTTACAGCGGGAGCAGGTCGCACCTGAGAGCGGGACGGCCGCTCTGGCTCCTCGCCTCCCCTTGCTAGAGTCAGACATGTCGAGAATGGGTGGAAAAGTAGAAAGAAAAGAGAGAAATAATCAAAGACTAAAAATAGCAAGGAGGCACAGCTCCAATGCAGAGTAGGCTGCACGCGGAACAGCGAAAATATAGCACGCGGGCGCAGCGATGTAGAGTGGGCCTGTATCCACGCGCGAGCAGGGAGAGGCAGAGCGAGGAGATGGGCGA
>JAJGXB010000125.1:2049-23129 GCA_020882725.1 Aphelinus certus
ACGGCGGCGAATCCAGCTGGATTATGAACGAATCCTGGATTCGCCGCCGTAGCCCGCTGTTCTAGTACCGAAAAATCCAGCTGGATTATCTCAGGATCCAGCTGGATTATTTGGGAAACTCACTGGATTTTTCCTGCATCACTTCACCTGGATTTTTCGTTTCCAGCTGGAATCCAGCCCAAATCCAGCCCAAATCCAGCTGGAATCCAGCTGGAATCCAGTCAAAATCCAGCTAGAATGAACCGAGCGAGTTGCTCATAATATTTTTCATCGCAGGCATAAAAGATGCTGTATCGCGTGGCAGTTTCTTGGGCGCAAATGAGTGATTGTAATCTCCGTTGCGATAGTAATTTCGTAACACTAGAGCATCATAAAATATATTCTTGCGCGATTGCTCAACGCAATGATGTAATGATAAATATTTCTGACAATATCTTATTATGCTCATTCTTGCGCGATTATTCAACGCAATAATAATATAGATTCTGACTACCTGAATATGATGTTAAATGTGATAAAAGAATAATTCTTGCGCGATTGCTCAACGCAATGATGCAATGATAAATATTTCTGACAATATCTTATTATGCTCATTCTTGCGCGATTATTCAACGCAATAATAATATAGATTCTGACTACCTGAATATGATGTTAAATGTGATAAAAGAATAATTCTTGCGCGATTGCTCAACGCAATGATGCAATGATAAATATTTCTGACAATATCTTATTATGCTCATTCTTGCGCGATTATTCAACGCAATAATAATATAGATTCTGACTACCTGAATATGATGTTAAATGTGATAAAAGAATAATTCTTGCGCGATTGCTCAACGCAATGATGCAATGATAAATATTTCTGACAATATCTTATTATGCTCATTCTTGCGCGATTATTCAACGCAATAATAATATAGATTCTGACTACCTGAATATGATGTTAAATGTGATAAAAGAATAATTCTTGCGCGATTGCTCAACGCAATGATACAATGATTAATATTCTTCAACGTTGTCTCATTATTCTCATTCTTGCGCGATTATTCAACGCAATAATAATATAGATCCTGACTGCATGAGTATTGAGTTGAATGTGATAAAAAAATGATTCTTACAAGATTATACAATGCAATAATAATAAAGATTGTGACTGCAGAAATGTTACGTTAGATGCAATAGAAAATTCATTCTTGCATAATTTCTAAACGCAATGATACAATGATTAATATTCTTCAACGTTGTCTCACTATTCTCATTCTTGCGCGATTATCCAACGCAATAATACAGATCCTGACTGCATGAGTATTGAGTTAAATGTGATAAAAAAAATTGTTCTTGCGCGATTGGTCAACGCAATAATACGATGATTAATATTTTTCAACAATATCTCATTTTTCGGATTCATACACAATCATAATATATACATCATGGCATGTTGAGTCAAATGTAAAGTATGTTCCGTGAGCTGAATTTGCACTATCTCAAAAGTACTCTCCGTCTGTTAACCATCAGCTGGCGTGGTCAGCTCAAGAAAGTATATGCGATAACATCTTCCAGGGTGAACACTGTTGAAATTAGTTGGCTACTGCACGCGAATTCGACCGCTGAAGATCTCTCCGGAACACTTCTACATGCTCACAAAAATCGAATCTGTCTTCAAGAAGAAAAATCAGTTTGACGCTATAGCAAAAACATTTTTTCTAGAATCGAGACACTTTTTTTGAAACGTAGATAAGTCAGTTTGACAGGAAATTAAATTTTCTTGCTTTAGCGTCAAATTGATTTTCTTTTTTGAACCAAGATTTGAAATTTTCTGAGTATTTACAAGTGCAGTATTTACATAAAACTGTCCTAAAACTGAACTGAAAAAATTTTAATTTCCCTTAAGTGCAACTTAAGATAAATTACTTTACATTTTTAAGTCCGTCCATATCTACTTTGATTCGCAGGTGTATCCACCTACATTTTATGGTCCATAGATATGTTATTCAAGATTTATCTTCTCAGTACATTTGTAGGTTTATTCATCTACATCCCCGGGGCGATCCAGTTAATCACTCCCTTTGATCATCCTAAAACATTAGAAAGGAAAAAACAATGATGAACATCGATATTTATGAAACGAATGATCTAAATTCCACCTCTACAATGAAACAATCTGGTTAGTTTCTTCGTTGGCTTCAATAATGTAGTAAATTTGGAACATTGCAGATATAATCGATTTCTTCCACGTTCATAAAAACACATACTGTGCTTATCTGCTCAGTTGATATTATCGAAAATTCATCACTAATAGATCTAACTTCTTGGATAATACTGCTGAATCGATTTGGTCTTGTTTCTATCTCCTTACATATGGTCAATTCTTCAATATTTCTTTCATCAACTAAAAATGAATGAATTTCAATGAATCTCCCATCATCTAAGCGAGCAAATGAGTCACAGCTTCGTAAATTTGCTCTTTCACAAGATCCATATACACAATTATCTTTCACCATACGCATAAATACTTTCAAATCTTTGTCATTCAACTGGAATTGGTTCATGATATTCTGCTCTAATATCATTTCTGTTCCAAAATACCTTATATTTTTTGGTTTGATACATTTTCTTATCTGTTTCTCCATTACGTGGTCACAAAAATCCTTTATTATTACAGAGCAATCTTGGTAAATACTGTCTTTCAAAACTTTCAGGTTTCTTTGTAATTGTAAATATCTAAAGATTTGTTGTATCACCCCTCTAGCACATTTTACTGCATTTAGCAAGTCACCATTTGCACTCTCAAAAACGTAGGCTGAATGAGCCCATAAAGGACCCCAATTCATAACACTCATTCCTACGTGCAACAATTGATGACAGTTGTAAGTCATGTCTACTTTTGAGTATAAGCTTTCAACATCTGCCACGAATGAATGCAAATTTTCATCGACCTTTTCAATTTCTTCTGGCCTTATCGATGTTTTGAGAAAAGTGTGCAGGCTATCACACATTATAGCCCAATGATGTATGTACTGACCTTCAATATTCAGTGACAAAAGAGGAATACTGTAATACAACGCCCAATTCTCCCATTCTTTGGCTTTCCAGTCATTTATTTCATCAAGAGATCTAGTTAATCGCCCCAATTGATTTGGTACTTTGAACTTCAGCATCAGTGAACTCAAATTTTCAATTTGATCTTTGTCAAGACACTGTAAAAGGTTCAAAGTTATTTGTTTGATTATCCCAATCCAGAAGTGCATATACTCTGGGCATAATCCTTCGACTATATCAAACCCATCCAAATTGATCAAAGGTGATGGATATTTCACACCATACACAGGACGATGAGACATTAGTGATTCTTCCATGTGCTCAATCATTTTTGAATGACTTCTTGGTTGAGGATAATTCTCCAAAATGTCGTATCTCATACTTCTGAACAAATAAGTACCAGGATGATAGCACCAATTACATCCATAGTGTCCATTGAATTGCATTGTTCCCTGCATAGGAGCTCGTGCCACAGAATCTACTGGAGCTACTAAGCAATAAACTTTTATCACATGAGAATCTCCTTTGATATCACATTTCAACCCTACTGATGATAATCTATTCATCATTGAAACAAACGGTCTCAAAAAAACCTGCATGTCAGGCTTTGATTTCCCAAACCATAAACCACAAGTTATGGTACATTTGAAACGTATTTGGGGAGGCAATTCATTGATAATTATGTAAATTGGCCATATACTATACTTCGAACTCTTAAAACATGGTGCCCCATCGGTGTTGAATGAAACCGTGGCATATTTCTCATCACCGCTGAGAAATAACTGGCTTCTAAATTTTTCATAACATTTCCCATCAAAAATATCGCGAAAGCGACCGTCTTTTTTTCTTTGCAGCACTTTTTCATATTCTTCACTGTTCTCAGATAAATAAGAGGCGATTACCTCTGAAGGGTCTGTAGTAATGAAAAAGTTCTGACTAGATAAATGTTTTAAATCTATTAAATTATCACATCCACTGCAAAGTATTGATGAACTTGAGCACTCAAAACGACCCACATATTTTCCGCATTTTAGGCAAACTGCATGATATTCAATATTATCCTTCGAATTGAATATTTTATCTATCATATATCTAGATGACGGTAAAATTGGTTCTGGAAATGTATTGTTAATGATGGTTATCAGCTGGGACATTCCACTCAAAGAGATTCTATTTTTTACGACAAATTCCATGATCATAAGGAGCATCTCTGCTGGGCTTTTATCTGCTTTTAATTTGATGACTGAATGGAATTCTTCATTCCCTAGCAGATCTCTGAAACTCTTCGGATACAATATGCTATTCTCCGATGATTCTTCAAATTCTTCGTCAAACATTTCATCCATGAAATTCTTCACCAACATAGTTTCATCTTCATTTCCCTGTAATTTTTTATTATAAATCAACTTAGTCTCCAAACATTGAAATTTTATTCGCTCTTGAAATGGTGATAAAATCATCTATTGATTCACGGTGAAGGTCATTTTTCATGATTTCCTCAATAAGAATCAAAAGAGATAGAGGTAATTTTTTCACCGAATAGGATATTTTTATCACCATCATTCTATATATAATTAATTTTCATTCAACTAACAGTTTCCACATTCGGGGCTCCTAGTACAAGGTCATCTTCCAAGATACATTCGGATGTTGGAACATTCTAGAAAAACGTAGCTCGAATCAATATATGTAAAATTTGATAAGATTCAATAATTATCTTAAATTTATTCAGAAATATTATATGAGTGTAGTTCAGTGGATACTCGCAAAGTTTCGCTTCCCTAATTTCACTTAAACGGGGATACCACAGTCTATGGGTTCTATATTTCAACCTGTGAATTTGCATTCACCCTACAAACGTTGCACAATGGAAACCATCGAGTGAGTTATTGAAATTGGCGTCAGGCTTAAAGTGTCTCACTCGATGTTTTTTCTTGTTGTTGGAGAGAGCAAAAACTGTATACACCTCTAGCAGGTGTACATTCAAAATGAATCTCAGAATTTTTGAGCTTACTCCCTTAAAAAGTTGCAATTCCCGAAAAAATTCGCCGAAAATTTGAGAGAAATTATCTCTACCCTGCCACGAAAAAATGCTCAGTTCGATTTCCATGTAGATTCCCAGGTAGATTTTTAGGTCAATCCATAATTTCCATGTGAATACACATACATTTCAAGATAGATTTTCAGGTGGACTTCCAGAGCAATCCCCCTGGATTCGCGCCTGGATTTGCACCTGGATTTCCAGATTATGATACCTACATTCCCAAGTTGATTTCCAGGTCAACCGATCTTCATTTCTCGGTATAATTTTAGCTCAAACATCTACATCTTGAAGGATTCTCAAGTATATCTACTTCGAATGTCAGGTGGATTTCCGAATGAATTTCAAGGTCTAGATACCTGGGTTTCCAGGTTGAATTCATGGTCAACCCACCTGAATTTACAGGTAGATTTCTAGGTCATTATACATGGATTACTGACTGGATAATACGTACATTGAAATTAAATCCTACGATAACTTTTTGCTGTGATTCATATGGGAATACGCGATAAACCCAAATGAATTCTCATAGGAATGCACCTGCGAATCTACTTGGATTGGTCTGAAAATCCGCCTGGAATTATGTTCGGAAATCCCACTAGTAATACAACTGAAAAACCACCGGGATCGGTCTGGAAATCGACCTGGAAATCCAGATTACTCGACCCGAGAATCCAACTAGAAATCAAGGTGGGTTGACCTGCAAATTCACCTGCATATTCACCTGGTAATCTACCGGCAAATGCACCTGAATATCTAAGTCAATCGACCTAAGCACCTGCCTGAAAATCCAGATGAAAATCCAGGTGAGGTAATATAATAATCCAGGTGGAAAACCGGGGGGGGCGGGTTTTCTAGAAATACCTAGAAACCTATCTGTATTGACCTGAAAACGTATGTGGAAAACTATGCCCAATCCAGCTGAATGAGCTGGAAATCCCGATGGAAATCCACCTAGAAATATACCCGGAAATCCACCTAGAAGACAAGCTCTTTTCTGGCGACAAGGCAGTACCAATGGTATTCCATAAAATGAGTTGTATGAAGAATTATACGAGAAATCAAAACACAAATCATTTCAAAGTCATAATAGTAGATTCCGACTCATAGCCAGAAAATTGGATTTCCCAGCGTGCGAGGTAAATCACACGCCAGCGAATCCAACTGTTTGGCCGAGGATCGTATAGCACTTTTCTTCATTCCCCGGTTGAAAGTACGTTTACAATTAGCTGCGAGTACTATGACTGCAGCTCAAACCGCCTGGACGTTGCACTGTGTGTCCACTGTCCCCACTGTCATGTGTTATTGATCGATATCACAACTACAAGCTAACAAGACAAGATAGATTCAGGCATACGGAGAATCAAAACAAAGTTCAATACAAGTGTCAAGCTCAAAATTGTTTGGTTATGTCACAATCAGTTAAAGACTTTCGTCACCTCGCCTATACTGCGTTACTTTGGCAACACACACACGTCTCGCAGCCAATCAAAATCGCGAAAGTATGAAAGTATAAAAATCGTGGCTGAGCAGTCCACAAATGCGACTCTTTCGAGGACAGAACACCTACCAGGAAGTACGTACTTTCGATAAGGGGATGAAGAAAAAGTGATTTCTCACTTGATTTTTTACGTGATATGTAACGTGATTTCTCACGTGACTAGTCATATAATTTTTATCGAGAATGTACGTGATTCAATT
Organism: Aphelinus certus; assembly: GCA_020882725.1. NCBI lineage: Eukaryota > Metazoa > Arthropoda > Insecta > Hymenoptera > Aphelinidae > Aphelinus > Aphelinus certus. The sequence continues at coordinate 8,831 of JAJGXB010000125.1, forward strand.
CACAATACATTCAATGACAACTCTCACCTCTTCTGCAATCACATGTCCTTCGTTCAGTTCATCGCTTGAATGTTCCTCGTGTGATTCATGAAATACATTTGTATTTCTCTCCGATGATTCATCAGGTTGTGACATTCTGTCACGTGATAAATTCTCATCACCATCTTCCTGAGAAACATTAAAGTATCCTTCATTTTATTTATTCATGTTACCTATTCCAAAAGGACATTTTTTCATCGGTGCTTGGAAATATTTATTTTCACGTAACACGTACTAACCGAGAATTCGTTGAGATCCGCAAGTTTTATACTTTTCATTACTCGAAACAAGGTTGTTTTACTTAATCCTTCAATACCAATGTCTAAGTATCTTTTTCTAGAATTTCCATCCATTGTTTTTCGGGAAGCAATATACTATATACTAGAAGTATACTAATATACTAATACCAATTCAGGATGCAAGCCAACTGTTCAGCAACCAGGATTCAGGAATTAGGAATGTAGGTGTCTGAAGATGAATTAGGAATAAAGGTAGGAATTAGACTATATTGGATTTTTGGAATGTGGAAATATATCGGAGGAATTTGGATACATATGTGGAGATGTATGACAGGAAATGGAGTTGGATTAACAATTGGATAAGTCAGTATTATTAGTGATCTTCAAATCATGCAGTCAAATTGTGATTGATTTCCTATCAAATTATCCAGGGAAATATCAAGATTTCATTTACAAAAAGATGCTGTCAATTTTGGATCACCAATCATGACGATACTTGACAAAATACTTTCTAAACCTCAATAAGACGCTCACATAGCTATTTAGTCTATCATTTCGATTGCCCGGATATATTCTGTAATAGCTTCACATACCCCACAGAGCATGGAATATTTCTGGAATATTTCAGAAATATTTGGAAGATGGATTTGGAATCTTCCAGAAATATTCCACTGGAATCCATCCATCTTTCATCTGAAATATTTATATGTCCGCGAAAAGGCTGCGTAGAAATATACTATGGAAGATTTCTGGAAGCTCTCTGTTATATAATTTGGAATATTCGACATTGAAAGATTTTTAAAAGATTCCTGCAATATTCCAATGGTCATTCATAAATAACCAATGAATATTCCATTGGAAAATTTCTGTAAGATTTCAGGAATATAGCTTGGAATATTTCATTGGAAAATTTATGGGATATTCCGAAAATATTACAGTGACGGTCTATCGAGAATCGAGAAAGCTTCCTAAAATTTTTCTGGAAACATTCTCAATTTCATAAATTTTTTTCGCTGATATTACTTTTTTTTCAATAATCCAAGATGAAGAATGGCAACACTCAATTTTTCTATTCTCCTAACACTCATATTTCCCCACATCTTCTACATCTTCATATTCAATAGTATTGATATTCGTATTTTAGCGAAGAATGTGTTTTGAATAACTTATTTATTTAATTCTCCGTTCATTCTACATAAAAGTGTAGGATATGTAATGATCATTGAATACATTAAAAACTATTCTGGTCCGCAGGTACTTCTTTAAAAGTTTATGTTAGAAATTTATCATGTGAGAGAAGTTTAGCTTCGTTCATAGTGACTCCATTCGAAATCAATCTAAACTCAACTTCTGAATCCAAAAGATTTCTATCAAGAAAATTCATCTGATTTTAGAATGATTTATGATCAACATTATTCCTGCAAACCAGAATTTTTCAAAATTTAAAGATACCCTGTTGAAAAAATGTCGATGGAAAATCCCGATGGAAATCCCGAAGGAAAAATCCCGACGGGATACCAGGCTACGGAAAGAAAAATCCAATGGATTTTCCCGACATTTGCCGGGATTATCCAGACATTTTCGCATTGATTTCACCGACGATTGCTGGGATTTTCCCGGCAACTGCTGGGATTTTCCCAGAAATTGTCGGGATTTTCCCGACGATGACCGGGATTTTCCCGACGTTTGTCGGGATTATCGAGACATTTATGCATGGACGTACATGAAGATTGTCGGGATATTCCCGACGTTATCCTGGATTATCCAGACATTTTAGCATGGATTTTTCCGACGATTGCATAGATCCTCCCGATGATTCTCGGGATTTTCCCAAAGATTGTCAGGATTTTCCCGACGTTTGTCGGGATTATCAAGACATTTTTTGCATGGATTTTCCCGACGATTGCATGGATTCTCCCGATGATTGCCGGGATTTTCCCAGAAATTGTCGGGATTTTCCCGACGATAGCAGGGATTTTCTCGATGATTCTCGGGATTTTCCCGAAGATGAACGGGATTTTCCCGATGATGTTCGGGATTTTCCCAAAGGTCAGGATTTACCCGAAGATTGTCTGGATTTTCTCGGAGATGGTCGGGATTTTTCCAATGAACATCGGGATAATCCAGACATTTTTGCATGGATTATCCCGACGATGGCTGGGATTTTGCCGACGACGGCCAGGACTTTCCCGATGATTGTCGAGATTTTCCCGACGTTAGCCGGGATTATCCACACCCCTTTGCATGGATTTTCCGACGATTGTCGGAATTTTCCCGACTATGGTCGGGATGATCAAGTCATTTATGCACGGACTCACCCGAAGATTATGAGGATGTTCCCTACGTTTGTTGAGATTATTTTTGCATGGATTTTCCCGGCGATTGTTGGGATTTCTCAGATGATGTCTGGGATTTTCCCGACGATGGTCGGGATTTTTCCGATGATTGTCGGGATTTTCCCAGAAATTATCGTGATTTTCCCGACGATTGCCGGGATATTCTCGACGATTCTCGGGATTTACCCGAACATTGTCGGGATTTTCCCGACGTTTGTCGAGAATATCAAGACATTTTCGCATGGATTTTCCCGACGATTGTTGGGATAGACTCGATGGTGGTCGGGATTTTCCCAACGATTCTCGGGATTTTCCCGATGATGTTCGGGATTTTCCCGATGATGTTCGGGATTTTCCCGAAGAAGATCAGGATTTACCCGAAGACTGTCTGGACTTTCTCGGAGATGGTCGGGATTTTTCCGATGAATATCGGGATAATCCAGACATTTTTGCATGGATTTTCCCAACGATTGCTGGGATTTTGCCGACGACGGCCAGGACCTTCCCGATGATTGTCGGGACTTTCCCGACGTTAGCCGGAATTTTCCACACATCTTTGCATGGATTTTCCGACGATTGTCGGAATTTTCCCGACTATGGTCGGGATGATCAAGTCATTCATGCACGGACTTACCCGAAGATTATGAGGATGTTCCCGACGTTTGTCGAGATTATCAAGTCATTTTTGCATGGATTTTCCCGACGATTGCATGGATCCTCCCGATGATGTTCGGGATTTTCCCGAAGGTCAGGATTTACCCGAAGATTGTCTGGATTTTCTCGGAGATGGTCGGGATTTTTCCGATGAATATCGGGATAATCCAGACATTTTTACATGAATTTTCCCGACGATGGCTGGGATTTTGCCGACGACGGCAAGGACCTTCCCGATGATTGTCGGGACTTTCCCGACGTTAGCCGGGATTTTCCACACATCTTTGCATGGATTTTCCGACGATTGTCGGAATTTTCCCGACTATGGTCGGGATGATCAAGTCATTCATGCACGGACTTACCCGAAGATTATGAGGATGTTCCCGACGTTTGTCGAGATTATCAAGTCATTTTTGCATGGATTTTCCCGACGATTGCATGGATCCTCCCGACGATTATCGGGAATTTCCCAAAGATTGTCGGGACTTTCGCGACGTTTGTCGGGACTATCAAGACATTTTTTGCATGGATTTTCACGACGATTGTTGGGACAGTCCCGATGATGGTCGAGATTTTCCCAACGATTCTCGGGATTTTCCCGAAGATGAACAGGATTTTCCCGATGATGTTCGGGATTTTCCCGAAGGTCAGGATTTACCCGAAGATTGTCTGGATTTTCTCGGAGATGGTCGGGATTTTTCCGATGAATATCGGGATAATCCAGACATTTCTACATGAATTTTCCCGACGATGGCTGGGATATTGCCGACGACGGCCAGGACTTTCTCGATGATTGTCGGGATTCTCCCGACGATAGCCGGGATTATCCACACATCTTTGCATGAATTTTCCGACGATTGTCGGAATTTTCCCGACTATGGTCGGGATGATCAAGTCATTTATGCACAGACTTACCCGAAGATTATGAGGATGTTCCCTACGTTTTCTGAGATTATCAAGTCATTTTTGCATGGATTTTCCCGGCGATTGTTGGGATTTTTCAGATGATGTCTGGGATTTTCTCGAAGAATTTTTCCTATCTAATTTCAAACTATCTGATTTTCTATCTGATACCAATGATCCACTTAGTCTAAACTGACAGGAATATTCCAGAGAATTTTCCATTGGAAGATCTCTGGAATATTCCAACGCGGCCTCGGACATTCAGAAACTTTCCAAAGAAATCTTCCAGAAAGCTTCCGGAAATATTCCAATATTCTTTCGGAAGATTTATGGAATATTCCAACGTAGCTTTTAATTCTCAAAATCTTCCAAAAAAATCTCCCTGGAATATTCCAATGGAATATTTTGGACGATTCCGTTGAAATATTTCAGAGGAAGATTTTTGGAAGATTCTGGAATATTCCTCTGAATGATTCATAGTTTGGTTTCCGAACGCTGCATTGGAATATTCCAGAAATCTTCCAGAAATCTTCCACTGAAATATTCCAGTGGAATCTTCCGAAATATTCCACTGGAATATTCCATGCTGTGTGGGGTATGGCTCATTGGGGATAGCTAAAAATGATCTTGTAAAGTTTCAATATGATTGGTTACCCTAAGTCGACAACCTCTCCTCTTTAGATAATCCAGGCTAAGTCGTGGATTTTTCAGGACAAAGAAATGATATACTAGGTAAATCAATAATTTTCTCTATCTATGATAGATTTCAAAGAATGGAAAAAGTACTCTCAAAGAAGAGACCTTACTGGCAAAACGTCGCAACAACTATTTATGTGGTGGATTGTGTGATTTTTCTTGTTCACTTCACACCTGATTGGTCCTCAAAGATCGACAATTTATACAATATTTGGAATCATAGAGGGGCTCACTACAATAACAAATCTCATTCAGTTTCAGAATGCATGGAAACTTTATTTATTAATTATAACTCATAGATTTACATCAATAGTCATTTACAATAGCTATTTCGCCCACAAAACATGACCAAGAATATGAGGCTTTTTAACGCAACTCTCCAGAGCCTGCGCGTGGACACTAAAAGTTTGCGTTTTTGACGCTTGTTTTCAACTTCATAAGTCCAATATCTAAATAAACCCGGATATGCTGTCGATGTAATTTTTTCTCAGCTTTCTGATGGTCAGTTTGGAAAAAAATAAAAACGATAGCTTCGATACATGAACATGTAAAAATTTTGGGAAACTAAATCCACCATCGGGAAGCTGAGGAAAAACTACATTAATATCATATCCTACATTATCTGAATATTGGTCTAATAGAGTTGAAAACAACCGTCGAAAACGAGAGGTTTCAGCGTTCAAGCGCCGGCTCTGGAGAGTCGACGTGAAACGCCTCATATGTGCTTCACGCGTAATAATTTATTACTATTCCCGTATTTTTCTTCTCTTCTTCTTCTTTCCTTTTGTAGTTCGATTTTCCACGTCTCTGCTGATATCTTCCCCCTCCCTTGAATCCCCTCTCTGATCTATTCCATCCCCTATTACTGTACCCACCCCTATGATTACCAAATTGCTCGTATCTACCCCTCTTATTAAATCCTGGGAATCGATTCTCCCTCTCCGAATCCTTTTCCCCAATCCTTGATTCTTCCAGATTTTTCTCTTCATCTGTTTTTTTCCTCTTCCTATTAATCTCTTCTTCCTTCTTCATGATCTCCTCCTCTCTCTTACTATTTTCCTCCTCCCTCCTCTTGTTCTCTACTTCCCTCTTCCAGTTTTCTAATTCTCTCGCCCTATTCACTTCTTCCCACACTTGCATATCATTTTTTCCGCTTCTTCCAATCTCATCAGATGGAGTGGGAGTAGCATGACGAACTGTGACGAGAGATGGGATGGTGAATTCCTGAGGATCAAATAAAAATTAATGAATCAAATGTATCTTTAATTATCAATGATGATACCTTAAAAACTGATATTTTCAACATCACTGCTCCAAGTAGATATTTCTCAAAGAGCGATTTGCTTCTCTCCCAACAATTATTTCATATTTATGGTAATAAAATAGTCGATGATATAAGCATCATGTGTGAAAAACTTCCAACTGAACATTTCCAATAGTAAATCATGAATCAGTAGAAGCTCAATCAAATATACAGTCAGTGAACATGGAAAATAATAATCATATAGGTTTCTATATTCACTGACTATACAATACCATACATTATATATCAATTTACAAACAATTCATGAGTAAACTATACGTGTGACTATACGTGAGCACCCGGCGGGAGTGTGTGTATATGTGTGTATGTCGCGCTGGCGCGCTAAGGCCTAACTAAAGAGACGGTGGCCGACGGTGTCCACGCGAGAGAACGGGTCGCCGATTCGCAACGGCTCAGGTCGGGTGGATGCTCCCAAGTCGTGTCCCTCAGTTTGCACCTGAGCAGGGACACGAGATAGAGGTAAATATATTTTGGGGTGAATTGAGCACGTACGTAATTGAGCGTGAAGCGCGCACTCTGTCTTTGTGCCTGCTCGTCAAGACTGATAGTAAGCACCACCTTTTTGGCTTGACCGCCGAACGAGTAGAATGTGCCAGTCCCCGAAACCGCCGTATCGGAAGCTTCGCCACGCTTTAGAGCCACGCTTGCAGCCGTCCTTAGAGAGAGATGAGAGATCCAGAGGTCACCGTAACAAATCTAACTGAGCGAATTCCGGGAACCGTGAGTAGTAAGGACGAGGCGTTGTAAGCTCTCGGAGACGCGTTTGCGAAGAACCATTAAACGTAATACGAGTGTGAGTAGTTTGTAAGAAGATAGGATATAAATATCTAGAAGTGCCGAAATCCCGACGCGTAATTGAGAAGCAAGACGGTTGAATCCCAGCAAATATTGTGTGTGTCTAGTCACGTTTTGGGTAGTGGTGCCGCTGGCCTATTTTAGTAGACAGCTGAGATTTCGCTTTGCGGACTCATGTGTAGCGCGAGCATTAATAATTCGGTTCGCATTAATAAATCATCTCGGCCGCAAAATGCTCACCAGCGCATATTTAGGCTGTTTTTTCATAAGATACATTTTTGCGGACGACTAGAGTTTTCGTGCAATGTTTTCGGAGTGCACGGAGAACTGAAGAGTTTTCTCGCAATAGAAATATCCACCATCACAAAATAATTATAGTGAGAGAAGCAAATGACTATTAATAAAATGTTCTTGGGATATGTCGAGAGATTGGATTTGAAATCAATGATAATAGTTTGATTTAAATTAATGATCAACGAACCTCGTCAATTTTACTCTTTGGGGGCTGTTTACGATTTTCGTCGATAGCTGGGAGATCTCCTGGCATTTGGTCTCGACAGATTTGAAAGCTCCGCCACCTGGCAGCCCTCTGCTCTCGCTGTCGACCTCCGCTTTTGCTCCTTCTTGGCAACATGCTGTATCTAGACCTGTACTGGTTTTCATAGATTAGAAAGTCATTATATATTGGAGTAAAATCTTGTTTGAGTGAAAATATAGCTGTTTTGATTGTTCTTAAAATTTTAGATGCCCTCTCAACTTCTTTCCCATGAATCCTTCAAAATTGCATTGTCATTTAAAGAAACAGCAAGTTTAGATGGTTTTTGCATTACAAAATGTTCTAGATCTGTAAGTTTTAGATCAGAGATCATTAAGAGGTCAGGAGTGAAATGCCTCTAAAATTGCAAAACAACTATTATTTCTGTATGAATGAAGTTCATGATTTTCGAAAAATCATAAAAAAAAATCAGAGGAAATAGGATGATTGTGTTCGATTCTAAAATGAAAATCAATCATACAATTTTCTTCTCGCTTCGGCGAAAATAAAATTCAGGAAATTAAAGAATGGCTGATATACTATCATGCTATAGTCTGTCATGGACTTATTTTTACTGAGAATCATGGAATCCGTAGTTTTTAATGGTGAAAATGAAAATGGCTAATAAATCGTTTTAGGAGTTTTCGTTCGAGAATAATATTTGCTTTCACACCCTGCCTTTCAATTATGTATGAATTTCGAATTTTACTGCCTGATTTGGCCAGTGAACCATGCTGGTGAAACGTTGAGAATTAAAAATGTATATGGGGTTTTTCATTTATAACTCCATATCACGGATTGTCCCTCAATAATTGTAACAAATAAATATTTTGAACATGAGTATAAGTTCAAAATACATTTCGGTTTTAGGAGTTCGGTTTGGGATATGAGTGAGTGGGCATGAAAAACAACAGCACGAACAAAGAATGTTTTGGAAGAGCAGAAAAAGATAATAAGAAAATACAGAAGAGGAAAAGAGAAGAGTACGAAGAGAAAGAATGGAAAGAGGCGAAAAATGAAAAATTATGATAATTTTTGGAATCCGGTCAACAATCAAAGAAAAACAAAATAGGAAATGAATAAGGAAATAACCAATGATGAGCAGTTAGAGAATTCCAGGGAATAACTAGGGACAAAAGCACAGAGCCAGGAGGAAGGAAAGAATGAAATACAGAAAGCGCAATAAAAAAATGAGATAAAGAAAGTGACAAAGGAGGATGGAATACCTAATGAAGCATAGATATACGAAGAAATATAAAAAGGAGATTTAAAAAAGCTGTTGAGCGGAATATGAAAGGACAAGTATGGTACTTCTACAAAACCCCTTCTACCAAAAGGGGAAAAAAAACAAGCGAAGAACTACACAGGAATAAGACTTATGGATACAGCATACAAAAAATACGCAGAAATACTAAAAATGAGGTAGGAAAATGAATACAGCAGAAGATGGAGTGAAACGGGGACACCCACTCAGCACGGATCGTTTCAATATGGCTTCTGCAGAATTGGAGAAAGAAATGAAAAAAATAGATATAGATAAATGAGAAATAGATATAGGAAGGAAGAAAATTTGGACAATATCTAATGCAGATGGCATAGAACTGAAATCAGGAACGGAGAATGGTTTCAAGAACATGCTAAAGGAATTAAAGAAATAACTGAAAGAATACGAATGGAACTCAACACAGAGAAAACTGAAATAATGAGATGCAAAAAGGCGGAAAGCCGAAAGAAAAAGGCTGAATTCGGTTAAGTTTAATTATCTATGATACCAGATGAACGATGATGGAGGAAAGGGTGCGCAGATAGAGGAGCTGGTCAGAAAGACAAACGCAGCGATAGAGAAGAGAGAAAAGTATGGTAGATCAGGGGAAGACTAGCCAGAGAAAGATGGAAAGTGAGAATGGAGAAAGTGATATTACTTTACACGTTAGTAGAGAGAGTAATTATGTATGGAGGACATATGAAGATAAAAAGAACGCCCAGGCATCGAATAAATTCAAGATAAGCACATGAAATGAACTGTGAAATTGATCAGAAACATACCTAGTTACGTGCCTGGAAACTGAGAAGGGTAACAGAGCTTTCACAGTGGCGTGATACTCTAGGAAGTTCAAGTCCGGGGCCACAATGGCCAGGACACCTCGGTAGAACGCAAACGCCGTTCGACAAGACACAGCGGCAGGCAAGCACGGCGAGCGTACACGAACAGCAGCCAAACCAACAGGCAAATAGCCAAGGGCCGTATAGCGCAGCGGTGCACAACAGCCCTGTTCCCGACCTCGAGAACCATTCGGGAAAGAAATCAGCATTAGTTAATATGAACGTTAATTGAAAGAAACACAAAATTATTGGATTACAAAGAAAACTTTATTCGAACCTTTTTGATAACCTGGTAGTTCGAAAGCTGAATGACGAAAGCGTTGACAAGGAGAAAGAAACAAGCACTGCGCAAACTTATATTTAATTATCCTAGCAACGATTAAATATTTACTTCGAACGAATATGACATTCTAAACAATTAATGATCACGGAACGGGTATATTTTCTAATAAACTATTTAGTAATATTTTAAGAATAATAATGATAATAATTACAATAGGCCAACGCCCCCTGACAAGCCTATATACTTGCCAGTGTCGTGGTTCTCTCTTGTATCAACAGCTATACCGTTGGTGAGAGAAGATCTGTAACTATTCGCGCTCGTGTTACGGCCAACAATTCGCAACGTTACACGCCCGGTCGCGCGGAGCGAGGGTCCCGCTGCAACCCAGCAGCGATTATACGACTCCCTGAGTAACCCGTACGGTACCAGGAGTTTCTCGCAGGGACACGACATCGGGCACACCGTGCGCCGATGGAACATCAAATTCGACGGCGCGGACAGTAAGAGCATCGAGCTCTTCCTGACGAAGGTCGAAAATGCGCGACGACTGTCAAACATCGAGGAGGCAGACCTGTTGCCATCGTTGTCGCAGTTGTTCACTGGCACAGCATATGACTGGTTCCAGAACAACCGGCATAGTTGAACGACATGGCAACAGTTCTGCGATGCGGCAAGAACATGGTATGGTGGGGATCGACGCTTCCAGCAGATGTTAGCACTGGAAGCGCAAAACAGAACGAAAGCACCAGATGAGAAGGTGCGCGATTACATCACTTGCTTGCAAGCGATAATGCGTAAGCAGATTCCTCAACCAAGCTCGCAACAGCAACAAGACTTGCTGCACCGCAACCTCCACCCCAGCATACAAAAACTAGTCCATCGCGATGACTTCGCGGCAGTCGAAGGACTGCTCATTCGCGCGGTCGAAGCTGAATCGGCGCTAAAGTCGGAACAGGTGTACAAGCCACCACCATCCTGCACGCTACTGCCAGAACTAGCGTGCAAGGGCAACAAAGGCGGAAAGCAGGCAAAGAGTACTGCAAAACTTTCCGCGTTTAGCGCAGGATCGGACGACAGCACCAACGCGCTGCTGAAACAGCTGCTGGCCAAGATGATTTAGATGTGCGCGGCATCAGCGAACTGGCCCGCCAATCAACAAACCGAGGCCAAAAGTGGCCATAAGCCCGGGGGAGGTAACAACAAACCTCCCGAACAGGCCAGACAGGCAAAGCCGGCGCAGCCAGCAGCGAATAGTCTGAGGTCTGGAGTAAATGACTGCAGCTCATTCGCTTGTTACGGATCCGGCGCTCCGAACGTAATTCGTAGGAATAGCCTGGTGTGCCAAAAGAAAGAGGGAGCCTCTGGAGGAAAGCCGAACACGGGAAACGAGCAGAGGAAAGGGTAAACGAGGCGGCACCCCATCTATCGTCGATGGAAACCGCGGAATCAGATCAAGTATGCGAAGCCGACAGTGATTCCCATACCTCGGGCAAATCGTCACAATTCCAACAGGAAGTCGAACCGACAGACCCCGAAGGTAGAGAAAGACACTGGTGGATGCAAGACTGCGTGGCAGACTTCCGATTGAGAGGACTGTACGACACAGCAGGCTCAAGAACAACAATGGGCCAGCTGGGTCTACAGTTGGCGAGCGCGTGCACGCGAAAAATAATGCCAATGAAGGGCAGACGCACGCGCTACGCAAACGGATCCTACTCGCAAATAGTAGGCCACACAGATCTATCATTAACAGTCGCAGGCGTAACAAAAAATATCCGCGTTGATATAATGCAGAGCTCGAACTCACCTTTTCACGCAGTCCAGCCGAAAATGAGTACCTACTCATTTTCGAGGACTTGCTAACCCGCTGGGTGGAGTGCATGCCGACCCGGGAAGCAGAAGGGAAGACGGTATGGCAATACCTCAGCGATCGAGACCTGATGCACTCCGGCGCGCCCGAGGTACTCCACACCGATAACGATACGGAATACAAAAACGATTAACTCGAGGGGCGCCTTAACGAAGCAGACGTGGAACACTCTTTCAATCCACCATATCACGTACAACCTAACCCGGTCGAAAGAAAGAATAAGACGTGGAAGAAGATGATGAAGTCCTATCTAGAGGACAATCACAAGAAGTGGGACGAGAAGCTACCTCAGCTGACCTTCGCATATAACACAGCAAAACACGAGTCAACGGGCTGGAGTCCCGCGATGCTCATTTACGGGTGGCAGCCGCTACAGCCAGGCAGCTTGCGCAGGGAAAAAGAGAGAACCACGCAAGAGGGAAAGCCAGGTGGCGGCGCTCGAGAACTGGCAAGAGATAATCAGCAATCTAATAGAGCTGCAAGCCCGCGCCGTCGAAAACTCGGCGCGAGCGCAGGAACGCCAAGCCCAATACTACAATAAAGGGAGACGAGAGTGCGATTTCGAAAAAGGCGTCTTGGTCTGGAAAACCAACCGTATACTATCGAACGCAACTGAGGAAATCTCGGCCAAATTGGCACCCGAAGTCACCGGTTCATTCAAGATCAGCGAGAAGTTAGGAGCGAATACGTTCGAACTAACCGACGAAGCCGGGAACGTATACAAGCTGATAACTTCGGCCCACCTCAAGAGATACTACGACGAAGAGGACAACAACATCGTCAAAGAATTAGGACGGAAGGATAACCAGGACCAGCCCACGGGACAACATCAAGCCCCAGCAGCCGATCAACGGAGCGAGCATATGGTGTCACGCGGGATAAAGAGGTCGCGCAGGCGAGCGCAGCGGCGCGGGAACTCCCGAGTGTAGCGACGCCGGAGCCCCGAACACTGCGACGTAAGAGGCCCCAAGCAGGGGCAAGCGAAGTCCCCGCGAAACGCGGTCCCGGACGATTGAAAGGCACGCGCAAGCCACCTACCGCTATACACATGGGAGTGACCTTGCCCCGACAAACGAGATCACAGCGGCCGTTCTGACCGATTGCGTCCCAACATCCTGAACTACGATCAAATCCTTCTTACCTTCTGTTTCCCCACAGAGGGCAAACCTGAGAAAAGAAGAAGAAGGATAATGGAGAAGAAGGCGGCAAAGGCGGCATCATCGGCAACGGCAACTCCATCCCTGTCACCACCTCCGACCCCAGAGGAAATCCGGGTCATAAAGAGGGAATCAGTTGCTAAACTGGATGCTGGACCAGACCAAGGACCCAAAGCCATATAAGGCGGCTAGCCGCCTTTATGAACTGTTGGTCCGTAAATTCGACTGCGGAGCCTAGCTCGGAGAGGTCTCCTCTGAAAAACTGGGGGAGCACCTCGACGAGTTCCACCTGCGTCTGACCCGGTGGACCCTATGGCTCGACATGAGGGAGCCCGAGATCCGGCCCCAAGAGGTCGCCCGACGCCTGATTGAGGGAGTCCTGAGGGCGGTGCAGCCAGCCCAGAGAGGTGACTGCAACGACGACGACGTCGTAGAGGTCGCCACCGTCGTTGAAGTCAGCGAGAGGCCGTCGCCGCAGGAATGACTAAGACGGGCCCGGAGGACGCCCGGCGCGCTCGACCAACCTCGCCAGGAGACGGAGCCCCAGCCGCCGAACAACGACGGCCCCCCGACTCCGTCAGGCAGCCGACCAATGACCCCCCAAAAAGAGGCGACCGCACCATCGTCAGGACAGCCACCGTCAGCACCACCGTTGGACCAGTCCTCGTCACCACCACCATCGGGCCACCCCACACCACCATCACCAGCGGACCATCTCTTGTCGCGCGATCGTCCCACATCACCCTGGAGCCTTCGATCCCCCCAAGATGGGCCAAATCAATCGGCCCGCGGGTGGCCAACTACGCCAACGGGCGACTCGGGCCTGAAAGCTTCGACGCCCGAGAACAAGTGGGCGTCCATCACGGGCGAATTGGGCACGCGCCGCAAAGGAGAGAGAGAGAGATAGATAGATAGATAGATAGATAGATATGTTTTATTGTATCAAGATACAAATTTGGTATTACAGAGTATCAGTCATTTTTTTAAAATTACACGTCATTAATATAAACATTTTTGTCTTTTTTAACATATCATCCTAGTCATCAGTGTAAAAATATAAATATAAGCTAATTATCACAGATAATGTGTCAGGGTATTAGTATAATAGTCATCAAGAGTTTGATCAGCGCATTGATCAGCCTAGTTATCACAGATAACGTGTCTATTCTTATATTAAAATATCTGAGGTCATTCGGTCATTTCTAAAAAGTAAGACTTTACTGAGCGCTTAAAACTAGATAAGGACGGCAAGTTTCTGTCTGAGGAGCGTAGGGAGTTCCAAAGTTGTGCCGCTTGCACCTGGAAGGAATCTGTTCCAAAGCTGCTCGTCATTTTGGGGATTGAGAGTTCCGGTGCATCACCCCT
>JAJGXB010000126.1:6775-23124 GCA_020882725.1 Aphelinus certus
AGAAGATGTAGGATTAATTTGTAAATCATCAACTGATTTGAAAATCCCTGATGATATACCAGAAAGGGTTTATCATTTTCCTCATAGATTACTTCATCAACGTTTCCACCATCATTAGTTGCATCAACGATTAACTGTTTATCTGTTTGTTCTTCATGAGACTTGATTTGAGGCTTAATCAATATTTTAACGTCTTCTGGGCAACCTCTACATTCTAATAAATGTTTGCAGATTCTTGTTGTATGGTCAGCATACTCAGCCGTACAGTACTTGTATTTGAATACATCGAGTTTTTTTCCCACAGGCCGTGGCTGGACTATTACAAAATATCTTTTGGCCAAAGCTTTCAATTTCATTTTTGATTGTACTGTAAACAGATAACCTCAAACAACTCCTCAAGAAGAAAACCGTTGTAGGCCAACGCACATCACACAAATCACTGTGTACGTTAGGCTTAGGACATGTCGTTTTCTACTTCACCGATTGGGGGTCACAGATCACAGTCACGTCATCGACTATGTGTCATCACGTTGTCAGGTCACGGTCATATGACCGTCACATGACGCACGTCAGAGTCACGTCGCATCACTGGTTGAAGTCGTCGATTTTCTCATGGAAAACTTTAAATTGGTCGTTCTATTGTGACTCCCGATATTATAGCGGTGTAATCGATTGCCTAAATAATTGAACTTGCATACATTTTCCTGAGGAATTATTTGTAACGGCTGAAGTACGCCTTAATTTGGAGCTCCGGCTTCTCTCTATGGCCACTAGATGGTGAACCACTGTACGAGCCGTTTGGGCGGTTTCTTTTGCTATTACAATAAACAAGGCTCAAGCTCAAACATTTAACTATGTCGGAATTAATTGACGCTCAGATTGTTTATCACACGGGTAGTTGTATGTTGGACTTTCTAAGACAGGCAAATAGGGAAACCAATTCACCCTAATTCCGAATGGTAAAGAGAAAACCAAAAATGTGGTTTATTCTGAAATACTTTAGGGGTTTGAAACTTTGAACACTTGAATGTTACGTTTTTATTCCTATGCTCAGTTAATAATTATCATTCGATTTCTATTAAATCGGGGACCGGGCGAAGCCGCGACGGGGGATGCTAGTAAAGGATAATCTCATTAAGTTATGCAAATTTATCACCCGATAAAATGAGAATAGGTGTCGTATATATAAATGCGGTAGTCTGAAGCAATTAGAATGGTTAAACAAATATTTTTGTTGACCCGTGTAAAAAAAATTGGGTCCATGTGTAGTTAATATAAAGTTTTACTTTACTTACCTTCATATAACCTTCATATGAACGTGGGATATGGGACTAAGATAAACTTGACGTTTGAGTCAAGTTTATCTTCAACTGGACTTCATCGTAATATTACAGAATCAACGTTTGGTATTGACCATTCAATCAGTCTCTCACTCATTTCTTCCTCTACATCTCCTTCATACTGATCTTCATCCTCATCATCCACATTTTCAATATCAACATCTGCAATCATGACGGGTATTCCGAGATTATCCTCTACCACTGGATTCTGTGGGGCAGCATCGGCGGCACCATCTGCAACAGCCCTAGCTTTTTTACACCTGCGCGATTTCAGGAGGTTTTCGATGTGCTGTCCTTCATTAGCTACGAGGAGCTCCATGCGGTGACGGAAGGACCTCTGAACATTCACCAGCATTTCAGGCGTGACTGTTCGAAATACTTCTTCGATCTTCGCTCGGAGCTCCTCGAGGTTTTGAGACCGTACCGCATACATCCTTTCTTTCAGGTATCCTTAAACAAAGGAATCTAGTGGATTTAGATCAGGTGGTCTCGGTGGCCAATCGATGGGGCTATTACGCATATCAAACGGTCCTGAAAAAGTCCAGTGAGGATTTTTATGGACTTTTGAGCACCGTGTATCGGGGCACCATCCTGTTGGAAATACATCCTCGGTCGTTCTTCTTCATCAATCTGATCCAAGATGGGCTGGAGATCATAAGAGTTGTCGATAAATTTCGCTGTTGATATTGCGAGCGAAGAAGTGTGGTGGAGTTGTCACGCTAACCCAAACATTCATTTTCAGCCTCTTTTTCGCCTTTTCGATCATCCAGCCATCATTTTGACGAGACCACATCCGTAAATTTTGTTTATTTGGCATTCCTTCTAGCGTGGAAGTGGCCTCGTTTGTGAATCAACAGTTTTGGCTTATATCTTTTTCCTGTCCTTGCCGGTTTTGTACCCAATGAGAAAATCTTAATCTTCGTTCAAAATCTTGAGGTCTAATGAGCTTTTGGCAAATTTATATCCTATGAGGGTACGTTTCTGAGATGGTGCAAGGTCTCTCTGTTCATTCCTGAATAATGGAAATTATGAAGTTTCAATTTGCGAGACAAAAATATAGTTCATCACCAATGATTTGAGGTTAAGTGAATACTTACAGCTTTTTCGCAGAATTTTGGATTCATATTGTTTCTTCCCATAAAGCACTATAGCGCTTTCATCTTCTTTTTCTTCAAGAAGATCACTTTCCATTACAACATAATTTTTCTTATAATGTGTATAATCAGCTAAATAGTAGATTTCGGCTATAAAAGAAACTTTTGGTTATTTTATTATAGTAGTCAAATAAATATTGCTTTATCGAGTTAAACAATAACAGACAATTTTACGTTTTTGATTTATTACCGGAATCGAAATTCGTATCTGTCCTCCATGTATTCGGATTGAATTAAATATTACGTACATACTTAATCACAATGCCGAAAAGAAAAAGGCCAAGAAAGTTTGCTGACTATTCCCGTATGACTCAAAATCGGATCTTGGATGTTGAAATTGAAAATGATTTTGAATCATCTTCCAGCAGTTTTGTTTCTACTAATTCAGATACTGAGGAGGTAACTTCTGAATTTATAGTTCTGAAATTGGTCCTAATGAATCAAAATTTGGTGAGAATGTATATATTGATATGTTCTTTCGAAAACCTTTATCAATTTTGATGTGCTCCTAGTTAGGAGAAAATAATGGCTTCTCAATTCGGTGTCCCTAGTTTACAATTGGTTTTCAATTTTTCGATATTTTGTCCTGCCATGCTCGGAGCATATTAAAAATCAAAAAAATGATTTTTTTCTCTCATACTAAACATAAAAACGAAAAAATCTACTCATTTCAACTGCATGTGCTTGCTTTGATATGCTCACAATAGCAATGCGATTAAAAATAAAGGTTGCGCCAATTCTGTTTCAAATTGTTATTGACTGCTAGCACATTCTCAATTTGCATTACATATTACCAAAAATCATTGCAAATTGATGAGCACGATGTGAAATATATATTGCTCGTCCGCTAAGTTGATCCAACGTGAAAAACTCCAAAAATATGATGATCTAAGCTTTTATTAATAGCTCTTTTTTCGAAACGTCCTCAGCATCGGTTGAACCATGTAACTGTTTATCGAAATAATCGTTTCAAAATTTGAAAACATACTTTTTAATGGAAAAAAATTCGGTGACTTTTTTCGAGAACTCTCAAACCGCGATGAAAAGTATCTCTTAGTTATTATGTGTCAACAGTTATTCCAAAGATTTTCTCATAACGAGTTACATGGTATTAAAAATTCAGGAAAAAGTCGAAAAAAAATTACCGATGAGATTGATAAAAAAGACGGAACAGAAACTGGAATGGAAATAGTGATTAAAATGCGACCTGTGCGAAATTGTGCGAGAAAAAATAAATCATATAAGGAATAGTACAAGGTCTGTCCAGAAAGTATCGGGCCTACGTTTATATCTTTGCGCCATAGTGATCAAGCGACCTCTGCCAGACAGAAACGTCAACAATAATGCCTCACGAATCTATTGGTTCCTTACTGACACCTGCCGGACGTAAAGTTCATGCGCAGCGTGTCTTTGTTGACAGTCTCTTTTTACGTACGTCAGAATTTGTTATTGTCAAAAATCACTGAAAAACAAGATCAACGAATTTGCTTCCAATCTTGTGCAGCAGTTTTTGAGCAAACACAATATCACATTGCTTTGACAACCTTCATACATTCCCGACCTAGCCCCTTGTGACTTTTGGCTGTTCCCGAAACTCAAAAAACCACTCAAAGAACACCGATTCAATGACAAAACAACGGTTGAAAACAATACGATGAGTGTACTTAAGGCTATCCCTAAAAGTAAGTTCCAAGACTGTTTTGAGAAGTGGAAACATCGATGGAACCGTGTTATTCAGTCAAGTGGGGATTACTTTGAAGGATGCCACCCACCAGATGATAAAGAATAACGCTAGCACAGAAATATAAAGGTAGGCCCGATACTTTTCAGACAGAACTCTATGTAATTAGTTCAAGTATTGTATTTTTCTATGTAAATAATTACACAGCTCCACAAAAAAAATTGAACCAGAGACTAGACCACCCTACTTTAATGTATTTTTGGCTGCTGAATCTGAATCCGAGGTCCGTTTAGCTCCATCACCTCTGCGTTTAGACATTACCTAAAAAAAGAATTAAAAATTCATCATTTTGCAAAATAGAAAATTTTTTCAGATTTTATGTGAAAAATTAGATAGAAACTGTTCCTGGTGTTTTTTCAATTTGTCACATAGTTTGCGAGTGAAAAATTCATAAAATAATAAATTTTGAATCCGGCCCACTTGCCGTCAAACTTTCTGAATTTTTTACTCAAAAACTATGCGACGAATCAAAAAATTGCTGGGGACAGTTTTCTTTTATTTTCTAGATTCTAGAAGTTTCACTATCTCATACCTACTAGGAGCGAGAAATTTTCGAAAAAAGGAATAAAACAAGGCATTATTATTTTGAAAAAATTTAGCACTACTCAAGAGTGAGATAGCGATGCTTGTAAGGGGTAAAATCTTCAAAAGATAGCATTTTTCTTTGCAAAAATCAGTGTTGAGACCTATTTACTTCTGCACGTATGCTGTTGTAGACATTGTTCCTCTGTAACTTTTTGAGCATGTCTATGAAACGATCAGCGATAATCTGTTCATTTATAGACTTAGTGGAGAGGCTTTACCCAAAATTTCATGAGTGTGCTCTCAAATTTGACGATTTTCAATTTAAACTTCAAAATTTAAAACTTCCAGAGATTTGCTCATATTGCTTGGTTTTTTGCCTACGATTTTTCAAAACAGAATGTCGATCAAAATGTTGTATTTTTGTCCCTTTGATAGGCACATCATTATTTTGAGAGTTGAATTTAGAGCATCTAAATATATGGGACGTTCCACGTCAAGTGAGCATGGTCAAAATTTTGTTTGCAATTCTGCATTGACCAATTGGCTGGTATCCATCTCCAGAATACTTAGAAATTTTTTCAGATTTTCAGATGCATGTATGTGAAAGTTGTACATGATCCTAAAATCTCAATTTTCAAAAATTTGACTTTTTTCTCACTTTTGGAAGCCCTATAACTCATATTAAACACCTGAAAATGGAAAAAAGATGATAACAAAAGTTATTCTAAAAATTACAAAGATTATGAAAAAAAATTAATTTATACCAAAATCCATTATCCTCATTGGCTACTCTATCGATGAAGCCTGTTCTAGCAAGTTTGGCTCTGATTCATAAAGAGTATGTACCATCCTGTTCGATGACTTCAAAATGGTCACATACATTTTTTGGAGAAATTCCAATATCTCCTACAATTAATTTTTTAAATCTACAATATCATAATGTATTTCTTGTTTGTTTCAATATATCAGGTCCACGATGAGACTCACAGTGAAGGTGTCAGGCATTAGGGTCATTCATTTCATCCAATATATATAAATATGTTCCCTGGGTTACTACAGGAAGCTACCGGTAGAGTTTGGAGTTTGAACATTGCCTTGGTCTACAGCTATATAGGCTCCTAAAGCAGCAAAAATCACAACTGAATTATTGTTCATGCTCTGGTTCGACACTATTATACATGGGAATAATTTCACTACTTACTCTTTTCATCCATACCACCGTACCACATTACACATCTGTATGCAGTTTTCTTCAAGCGACTCATTCTAAATACATGACACCAACATTACTAAAATCCAATCTGGTCAGGAAGGATGAATTCTTCTGGCTTGTGTAACTCAATGGTTGTACCGGATAGAATCAATACTTCAATGATATCATGAGACCTGAAGAAAGTATGGATATATGTACTATCCAACACGTATTCAACATGTGGTACATTAATGATCAACTGTTGAGTTAATAGTTCCATACAGTTGTCTTCTATTCTCCTACAGACTGTAATAAATATTTTTGTTGAATAATATTTTCACTTTATTTTTGTTGGATCATGACGCATACTTCCTGTTGCTTTGAAAAATAAATTATATCATTTTAATAAATTCAGTATTGAATTTGTAAGATTGCAACTATATACAATATTGAAGAGATTACTATAGCCAACATAAATATTGTTTCACATAATGATGCAAAGTAGGATAAAAAAATGTGAATTTTATAATAATGCGACTATAATTCCATCATAGAAAATTGTAGATTGTTTACTTTATTGGAAACACACAATTAATGTAGCACAAGAAATACTCACCTTTCACAATAAATTCATCTGTTGCATTTTTTGACAAGACATCTAGATTAAGCTGCATCATTATAAATTCATCCGGATCATGGTACTTATCTATTGTTAAACTCCTAATATATTGTTTGATATAAGGTGGTCGTTGTAGCAGCAGAGCCTTACTAAACGTAGCAATCGATGATAAGCAAAGCATTTTTAAGCTTCTTAGATTACTTTTGTTATCAAACACCCATCGCATGAGTCAGCTCAGCCGCCATCAGGTGACTTGTTAGGTTAAGGTGTCCGGCGCTTTTTTCGTATATTATATGAAATACAGTTTCGCTCCAAATCCACGTTCCAAGTTTCAATCTCAAATAAAAATTGTCTCCACTAAATCCAATATAGAGAATGACTGAATAAAAATAGTCGAGTGTCTATTTTTATACTTTATTAAATTAATGATATTGACAATTTTAATTACAAAGTTAAATATTTTTAATTCAAAAATGGAAATGCTTCAATATAAGAAATATTCTATCCATAGAAAAAGAGTGAATATAGAGAAAATCATTTAAAAATCGTATGATCAGTGTAGTTTGTCGAATCAGAATATATTTTACTTCGGATAGTATTATTTGTCATGGGAATGAAGCAATGTTTCTCTTTTATTTTGGTGATTTTTTTCGTGATTCGGAAACGTTCTTGAAGGATCGAAGCGTTTTCTTCGTATTCACTTTTGCTAGAATATTTAAAAGAAATATTTGGCATTCTGCCGGTTGAACTCAACCAATCGTAGAGATTTTGACAGGTCAAAATTTGATTGCTGGAACTAGATTGTAGGCTAGCTCTTACAGCTCCTCGCTTAACAGTTGCACCTAAGCCATCGCAAGGTCCTTTGCCATGAGCTGTTGGATGAAAATGCCATTCTGCATTGACCCCAAAATCTATTTTATGATACATTAAATTAGCAATATTCTTATAATTCTTGTATTGCTGAGGAGCTCCATCCGATATATAAAAAATCTTATTTACAATTAGGAATGTATCTTTCAAGAACTGTATGAGAATTTTATGAAACGAATAAACACACACCGCATCGTGGATTAAACAGTCAGAAATTATGACCAAACTACAGTGTTTGACAGAATTATCATCTCTGAAATAGATCACTATATTGTACACTGTTGCTTGATCATTATTCCAATGAAAACCCGGAGCTGCATCTTGGATTGTGAAAGCGTAATTTTCAGTAAAGTCAACTATAATTTGAAATTCACCGTCTTCAAGCTTATCTTTTAATTCTCTACAGAATTTTGCTTGCATCCATGCAACGTAAGCATGTGGTAGCAACTCTCGAATCTTTTCACAAAAATACTCATTGAAATCATCGACATCCTGAGTCAGAATTTCGAAAGTTGTTCGTGGGTTCACCATCCACTGGCTAAAATTCAATTTGTGAATATCATTTTCACGGAAAATTCTTTCGAGGAAAGTTTTTAACTCAGTAATTCCAGGGCAACTTTGGCATTGGTTGAAATAACATTTTTCGCTTGGTGTAGATCAAATTACGATTGAAAAACAATCTTTGTACGTCTTCACAGTCAAAACTTCATTCTCAGTCAGCTTAGCAATAGAACTTCCTGGGAAACATAATCAATACAATGAAGATATAGATAAACGTAGTTTTAATTCGTAAAATGTCACAAATCGAATAAACTTGAGATACTTATTATATAGTCAATGTAGATCATTTCACTAAATTAATGTTTTTTTTTGTGATTACCTAAGCTGGTGATAAGAGCAGACGCAAATACTGTGAGTGCCACTGCTACCAGCAAGAACACAATTTTTCGGTCGGTACATGGCAAATTTTGAAAACCCTACTTTTATCTCAGGATACTCTTCTTTATGCCCTTGGTAGAGCTCATTCAAATTTAGAAGAAGAAGTCGCTTCTGTATTTTTTCTTTCTTGCCATAACTATTTTTCAATGCAATCACATCCTTCATGCCTGGCATAATTGAACTATTGTCATCCCTCTGGTAATACTTCACTATTGACTCAACAATTTCATCATCTAGCATTTTCCCTAGAAATAATAACTTATAATAAGTCTCAAACCTTGAATGCTATTGCAATTTCTTATTCTTCATGCACAAATTATTCATTGGCAGTGGCAGTTGTTTTGACTGACCTTTTTTCTCAGTGTATGTATAGGGGTTGTTTGATATCATTTCCAAGTATTTCCAGGCTGACCTAATTTGACGACTATCTGATTCTGACAGTGTTTGAAAACTATTCGGGACTCACCTTATTCGGAGCAATGATACATCATGAAGGGGTCTTATTAGAATAGCGGAAAGCTTATTAAGTTGATCAGATTCTGTCGTAGCTTGTATGTTATTTAGGATTGTTTTTCAAGACTTTCGGACTTTATAAAGGGTTTTCGAATACTTTCATTTTATTGGTCGGAATCCAAGATTGCGGATCGAATCGGACACGAGAGTTGGTGCATCGTGGCTGTATGTCTTTTCGAAGAAGCTAATCGTCGCTTCGCGACTTTGTTGCGTCGACTGTCGACAAGCACGTACGCCACCAACTGAACTGAATCGTAGAGACGGATTTCTTACAGCGAGATCGGTGAATCGAACAGTTCAATAAGCTCATCCCGAGCGATATTAGCCATGTACAGTAGGAAAAATGCAATCTCGTATTACGGCGATCACGTCAACGTCAAGCGGTGCGCACGTACACAGGCACACGAACGCGCATTAGAAAGGCCCGTCATTGGGCCGCGCGAGCTCAGCTCTCGAGTTGTATTGCGGTGCTCTCGTGTCAGCATACCCCCACCCCCACCCCTTGCCTCTCTCCACTTGTTGTGTTTGCCTTTCATAATTGGGCGCCTAATTAGCTGTCGGATAATTAAAACAACATAATTAATTATCCAGTGGGAGAGGGATATAGAGCGTTGGAGCGAGGGGTGGGGAAGGAAAGGGAAGGCTGTCGCGCCTGCGCACGCGAGGGCAGTCGACTCGCGCGGCCGGGGCTCTTTTGTGAGCTATCCCCGCGGCACAACGAGCTCATATAGTCGAGATCACGATGCCGGAGTGATGATGCCGCGCGTTTATTTCGTTAGCCGAAATTGGCCCACTTGCGGAAACAATTGCTCGACAAGCCCCGCCTGCCGTCGCTAATAG
This sequence comes from Aphelinus certus, assembly GCA_020882725.1. NCBI lineage: Eukaryota > Metazoa > Arthropoda > Insecta > Hymenoptera > Aphelinidae > Aphelinus > Aphelinus certus. The sequence continues at coordinate 16,509 of JAJGXB010000126.1, forward strand.
GCACTCATTTTTGCAACAGCCAGGCGCGCGCGAGAGCAGCTCTTGCTCTACGATCGCCACCGCCGCCGCCGCCGCGAACAATGGCGCTACATTATAATTAGCACGGCGGTATTGCGTTGATCAGCATTGATGGGATTGCGATTGTATAGCTTTGTTTTTAGCGCCCGCACGCCCGGTGCGCGTGTATATATATTAATCCGCGTTGAAGACTCGCGATTACTAAGGATTAATTAGAGAGCGCAAGAGAGTGAGTTATGCAGCAAACGGATTTGCGATTCATACGCGCCCGGTGCAATGATAATACAATTCCAATTACATTGCGCAATAGTTAGCGAGCGAGCGAGCGCGCGCACAACTCGCGCAATGAAAATAGAACAAGCCGAATATAACTGCGCGTTATAATAATACGTGTAATTTAGTGCGTATAACAAGGCGTGCGCGCAATAAAACTTAATTAAATAAATAATTAGAGATGTTAATTAGATTAAGGCGGGCTCGCTCTGCCCACTCGCTTGTATGTGTATGTACATATATATATATATATATATATATATACATACACTTTTATTATACGACGAAGATTTTGAAAGCGCGAGAGGGACGAAGGGAGCAGCTCGAGGTAAAAAGTCCGTGCGTATTATATACCTTGGCGAGAGCGTGTTGGTCTATTTTCTAATTATTCCGCGTGGGTGCTTCTAATTAGCGTAGCTATTACACGAGCGCCAGCGCGCGCGCACACACACACACACACGCACACACACACACACACACAATGCAATGCAGCCAAAATACACAGGGCTATACGCTCGGCAAGCATTCGGCCGCTTCTGCGTCTCGAGCCCTCTGCGATGCCCAGCTCGGTAAATATAAGTGAGCCGAGCATTTGGCGTTTATCCCAGATACGGTGGCCAGAACAGCGAGATATAAGTTCGTGTGTGTATGTGTCTGTGTGAGTGTGCGCGTGTATGTGAGTAACAATGAGCGTTGCACAACTGACGAATGGACCCGGATGCGTCCGACGGCTATGTAATCGAGATATGGAGCCAGTTGCGATCGCACGCAAACTTTTCGCCGGAATAGTACAGCTCGGAATTTCGATCGACGTCACAAGGGTGAGAAAGAGAGAAGGACAGTTAATTGATTATGGTGCTTTGGCTGCAGTGCGTGTATATATATTGCTTGTGTATGTGGTATGGATATATATATATATATATATACACACACACGTGGGTGCGACTTTTTCGACCAGCTCTCCCGCGCTCAATCGGAACATGTCGAATTACGCATGCAGCCGAGGGCTCACGTGTTGGCTGCCGCTGCCGCCGGTGCGCAAGACTAATGAGCCTGCCACCGACTTGATAGATCGCTTCCTACTGTTTCTCGTATTTGGCTAAATTATGGCGCAACCCGTTGACACGAATAGCTAGCTCTCCGCATACAATGCCCAGATTCGCGCAAAAATTTCCATCCTGGCGAAATTCAATTTAACTGAAGGCCGTTTTTCTAATCGGCAAAGTATTTCCTATGTTATGCACGCAGCACAGCCGAGTCGTGCGAAACCTAGTTGTGGAAAATTCCAAGATCTGATACGCATATTGATTTCCCAGAAACGAAAAAAAAAAATAATTGTATCCTCCGATTGTATATGTGTATATGCTAACGATTGCAACGGATTACGTCGAGGTGTGTAAGCCACGAGCAGCTCATACGAAAAGAAGATTCACCAAATTCGAGTTGGTCTTTTGAATTTTCAATCGTTTCGGACAATAAAAACGTCGGGCCGATGAAATATCTACCACAATGGTATCGCACGCACAGAGGAACAAGAAGAATAACAGCGGAGCGATAGTGCACTCGGGCGTGTATTGTCCGGACGCAGACAGTCGCGAGAGAACACAAGAGAAGGGTGGGGAAGAAAGTTGCGCGGCGTTGGAGTGTCTCGATAAGCCAAAGTGGCGAGCGATTCAAATACGGCATATCGAGTGGTGCGCGCGTCAAGTGCGGCTGGAAAAGCAGCCCGCCCCAGGAGCACTTTCATTTTCCTCGGATCCACGCGCGCGCCCGCGCCAGCGCGGCGGGCAATTATTATTTTGAGTGGTGTTGCGGCGACGGGACGTGGGCCGCTGATATTTTATTTAAGACACAATCGCGTAATAGCGCGAGCGAGCAGCTGCACGCGCGCGCGGGGACGAGCAGCGAAATCGCGCGGGGTCGAGCGATGGAATATCCCTGTGGCGCCACGCCACTCCTCCCATACCCTCGCCCATCTTACATTAGTAAATTACCCTCCAGTCTACCCCCGAATGTGGCACGTGTATTGCATTTCTTTCGGATCGCGCCACGGCTCATTCAGATATTTCCCCGTGGCGCGGCGGCGGCTGTCTTGTGCGATACTGCACACGCCGCACACACTGCGCGCTTTCAGCCTCAAGCGCGAATGAGGCTGTTGTGCGCGGGAAAAACAGCCCCCCCCCCAGCCGCAACTTCGATTCACATATATTCCGTCGAAGCGCGATGCAGCCGAATGCATCCTTTTTATCGAGTCGCGTACGCGCGCGCGAGAGATGGAGCTTTCCAGACTTGCGCGCGAATGCGCCCCGTGATTCATTTCGCCCGGGAATCTCAACGTCGCTCGAGATCTAATTCTGCATAATGCGCGCTCGCTCGCATTCACCTCTGGCTCTTTCTATTCATGCCCGGCTGGATATTGAAAAGTTCGCGTGTAGAATTAAATTTTGAATATATATATTCGCGCGATACAGCCAGTGCGTGTGAAATATAAACATCTCAAAATTGCTCCTCGAGTAATTGCTGCGCAATTAGCGACGAAAAATCTTCAAAGCCCGCTCGCTCGATCATTAGCAACAAATTGAAAGCGTTTGTTTGAACATAATTAATTCGTATATACCGACGTGCGCGCGCAATCAAAATCACGTATCCCTCCGGATACGTTCTCTCTTTGCACACACCTAATTATATGTTTTACTAGTTGGATCTATCGGCAAATATTTATCGCTCGGAAATCATTACCACCGGCCGAAAAGCAACGCGCGGGAACCGCCGCCCCCGGTGGGTCATCTCGTGTGGACGCGCATATAAATACAGAGCTCGTCGGGCCGCACGGCAATCGACGCTTCATTTTCCACGCGCCGCATAAAGCGCTGGCCAGGATTGAATCGCAAATTAGTTCAACGTCATTTGCCGGGTCCTCTTTCTCTTGCTGTATCGCTCCTCCGGCGATACGTTAGGAATCGCCGGGCAAATCCCCGAAAATTGAACAAACAGTCTGGCAGTACCAGTCGCCAAGTAGCGCCGACTATTTTTAATTAGACGTCCGACCCCGTAATTAAGACGGGCTCTACTTCCACCAGCTCACTCTTTCCCCTGTATATATACATACACCTCGTTCTCTCCCACTCCTATTCTTATCTGACGTTTGAATTTGAATTTGGTTACAAAACCGTGATGTAAAGAAGAAAATTAGATATAAGAAGCAGTGATTAAACGAGGTGATCAAATATTTTTCATTTATTCGAATGAAATACAGTGATTACGGAATGATTAAACAATGGTTTTTGTTACATGTGCTATTTACATACCTTATTCTGAAAAGAGATCTAAAACTTCACCTAACCTGACATCACTAAACAAATTATTCTGTAAATGGAGGTTATTTGGTAACTGAGTAAAAATGGACCTCTCAAATCTGACTTTGGGACCTTTGTATTTGTAATCTACGAGTTAAAAAACGTGGAATCCCAAAAATGTCTGTATGTACGTACGTACGTTGCATGCGATAACTCTTGGGACGTGATAACTCTCGAACAAATTGTCAGGTTTTCCTGAAATTGTACACAGGTTAATTATGGCAAGGTTTGAATCGAGTTCGATTTTCAGCGAAATCTGTTGTTATTATTGTTGAGGAGAACGCCCTTTATTGTCTAGTAATCATATGAAAAGACCATTTTTGAGGGATAGGGGAATTGAATTTAAAACTATCTGATGAGACTAGAAAACCGTTGTCAACATCCCTTGCGACGTCTCAAGTTCAGTCGATTCCTCAAATCAGTTCGAGGTCCATATTCAATACTCTTGATGGCCAATGACATTGAATCGTTATATTTTCTCCATAGTAACCATTGCTAAGAGGAAGAAAAGTTTATGTTAGATCCATTTCCAGTACTTCCAAAGGATACGGCATTTTCATTTTTCCCATAGCAATCGTTGGTACGGGAAAGGGTTAGATATTATTTTGCACAAGTTTTTTTAATGTTGATCCACTGTCCAAAATTTGTTGATATATGCAACTAAGTGTTTGTGAAATGTACTTTTTTCTTGAAATGATGCAGTTTTTGAATTAAGACTGTTAAAGAAAGCATACTTCTAATGCACCAAGTAGCGATTTTTTGAATTTATTTCAAAAATATAACATAAATATACACCGATCTAATTCTCATTGGTGCGATCTCATACTATCGTCGCTAAAATCGTCGTGCACGCAGCGAATGGCTTCATGACAACGTGAGATTTCGCGTGACTACTGCTGGCAATGAGATTCCAATAAAGTACCCAACAGCAGCTCGCAGCGTATACATAAGCGATGGCTTTACAGAGCGGAGAACAGCGGTCATTATTCTACGTCGGCCGGATAAGAAACGAAGGCGGAAAAATCAGGAATTCGGAAAGACTTGTCATTGTAGCTGCAGAGCGGCTGGTCGTTTGCATAAATCATCCCACTTTCTCCCCCTCCCCCTCTCTCTCTCTTTCTCTTGCGTCTCGCGACTTCCTGAATTCGCATAATAAAGTGTGCGTCGGCGCTGGGACGGGGGGCGCGGGTGGAGGAGGAAGAAGATATCAGCGATCTGCGCCGAAAATGCAAATTACGCTCGCGGGAGCCGCGGCTGTGTGTTTATTTCATCCACTGGCGCGCGCTCGCGCGTGGTCACAACGGAGACGGAGAAAATAAAGGGAGCGCAGTACTCGGGACGCGGAGAGCTGGCGATAACGCGTATTACGTGTTGCCCACCGCTTTGTTGGCAATTATACGAGGGGACACGGGGGCCGCACTCGCGCGGCACCTTGCAGCCGCTCAACTTTGCGCATAGTTGCGCGGTCACCAATCCTAATCGATCGCGATCCGAGCGAGAGAGAGAGAGGCGCGCGCGGTAAGCTCGCCGCGACGATTTGAATAGCTTTTATCGGGGGCCCGAGAGAGGGGGGCCCGGCGAAGGAGTTTTGTTTGGAGCCAAGTTTAAAATCGGAAGGCTCGGCAAACATGTCTCGCGAGGGGCGGTGCGAGGAAAAAAACAAAGTTGGAGCTCGCGCAGTGCGTCGGCGACCGAGTCTTTGCGAGCCCGCGAGCAAAGTTTGACCGGCTAGCTGCTATGCGATTGCCGCCCGCGCATCCCCCTTATAGAATATGGAAATGCCGCGCGAGCGCGTGCGAGAGAGAGGGAGAGAGCCACCGAAGTTCCGCATGAGATCCTCTGCCAGCCGAAGACGTAATGGCCAAGTTTTGGACGCGGTCGCAGCTCTAAGTGCCCCCCACTATCGCACGTCTCGTTCCTCTCGCCCCCGCTACCTCCGCTATATGCTGGCGCGTGTGTGTGTTTATTTCACGCAACACTCACCAACACTTCCCTTTTTTAATCCCCCCTTCTCCTGCCACGCGCTGTCCTGTGCTATCTCTCCTCTCTCTCTTCCTCTGATCTTTCTCTTTCAACGCCCTCAGTTAATCCTCAACTCAGATGCGTTTCTAAAGTTACGCTAATGAGTCTCACACCATCGCGGTCTATTTTGCTCTGTATACATACGCTTTTATTTTACTCGTCGACCGGGTCGGTTTTCGTCGAATTCACATAATTAATAAGGAGCTGACGAGATTGAATTCTGGGTTTTCGTCAAATGATTTTCATGAAATTTTAATATTTAGTTGTTGACCACTCCAGGCATGTTTATGGATATGTGACATCTTCGATTTTTTTCTAGAAACCGATAAATAGACGATGCATTTTTCTGTGGTGGAGGTAACTGACCAAATACCATGGCGCGCCTGTAGATGGCGAGGCGCAGAGTCACACGTGTACGATGTATAGCGCGGCGCTCACTCGCAAGAGAGTTGGCGTTCTATCGGCTATAGAAGAGATCTTGGGAATTGAAAAAAGCCCTAACAAAAGTAAATGTGGTTTTTTCAAATTTCCCCACAAAGAAATTCATATTATATACAAAAAACAACAAAATTCTCCGTCGGAGTTACGAAAGATTTCGTATTTCCGGTGCTCTCTGAGCGTCAGTCGCTCTCGGGTTATGTTGGTGGAATTGAAAGAAAATTTTCGGTACCTTCCCCGCCTATTTAGCTCTTAAGGGGATCCGCGACGTTTCCCAAAACTCAGATTTGGGTCAGGGTAACTTTGCATTACAGTTTGGCCTCTGGTGGAAAAAGTTACAGGAATAATTAAATTTTGTTTAGATAATTATCATCGTCACGACCTTCCGCACAATCGAGCATCGAGAAAATCGCAAAAAGTATTTAATTGAAAATGTATGTCAAATTTACAAGTAGCGCCCTCTTGAAATTCTATTCATCTCATTGTTCGGCAAAGAGAAATTTATGACC
>JAJGXB010000127.1:0-23075 GCA_020882725.1 Aphelinus certus
TGAAAGAAACGGATGGTTATGATGAGTTACTTACAAAAACTAAAACCAAGGAAAATGTTCTTTACAGAGAAGCCGTGGGAAGTCTGTTATATCTGGCAGGCGCGACAAGACCAGATATTTCGTATGCAGTGAACATTCTGAGCAGACATCAAGTAAGTCCAACCGAGGATGATTGGAAAATGGTTAAGAGAGTGTTCCGTTATTTGAAGGGAACTAAAAATCTGAGCTTGAGATACAAAGGTGAGACAGAAGATATCCAAGCCTTTTCAGATGCAAGCTTTGCTGATTGCAAAAACCCACTCACTACGTGTGGCTCCGTTATAAAACTGTTCGGAGATGCGATAGTGTGGCGAACCCACAAATAGTCATACGTGGCACTGTCTACTTGTCAGGCAGAATACGTAGCGATGAGTGAGGCGAGTCAAAAAATGCTTTCTGTATACAACTCTCTTAGACTGATTTTGGTCGAACCTCCGTTACCAATTATCCTGTGGTGCGACAATCAAGCTGCGAAAACAAATACTGAGACGAGTGGAGGGAATAAACTGCGACATTTGATAGATGCGAAAGAGAATCATGTAAAAGAGTGTGTTCAAAGGAAACTGGTTGTTGTAAATTGGGTAGAGTCTAAGAACCAAATCGCAGACATATTTACTAAACCTCTTCCTTTTGAGTCTTACAAATATTTAGTGACTAAGTTGATGAATTATGATATTAATTATTAATCGTTATGTTACAGAAAATAAGAAGGTGTGAGAGATGAAAGACGGCGAAAAACCGGAGGATATCATGGGAGGGAGTGTTGGATGTATATATCATTCGGCCCTCCTCCCCTCTCCGCCGGCCACGGCGAGCGCTGGCGCTGTCGCGCCGGTCGCCACTAGTCCCGCGACTGCCGTGAAGCACGGACGCACTCATACGGTTGTGTTCTGTATAGCGAGGCGCGTATCAATAATAAATTTTTAGAAATTACTCGGAGCGTATTTTTATTCACCTGCCCCACGCAATAACCATCACTTCATTTATTATTTATTAGGCTACCCCCTTAAAATGAAAGAATTATTATCATTTTCAAAATATTCAAACTAAAAAAGGTTATTCTGAACAAAATTGCAGGTTGACGTCAACTCAAATAACAAAAATAAAAAGATTCTTTAAGATTCTCAAATATACAAAGTGGGAAAAATTATTTTTAGCAAAATTATAAGTAAATACTTGATGCAATGTTCAACGTAAAGTCAAATGAAATATTTGAAAATGAAATATACTGGAATGAATTGGTTTCCTCACGACCAGTTACATTACAGAAAACTCAATATTCAAAAAACATCAAAGTATTGTGAAAGCACAAAATCAAGTGAAAATAAGTTAGAGCTAAGTGCTCGAATCAAAATAAGATTTGTTTTGGACTCAAATACTAACGGTCTCGCTTGACCTTTTGTTACCTCAAGGTAAATATTATACGCAAGGATGAACGGAAAACTTCTTGAAGCCGCTGCTCTGATGAAGATGTTGAGTGATGCGAGACATCGTCGCGGATGCACCACCAACTGAAGTCGTCTGCAGGGTCGCTCGTCGTCGAGCGCGAAGAGCACAGCACTGCCTGGGAGCACGCAACGTGCGGCCCAAACAAGGATGGAACTTTCTGGAGAGGCTCGGGAGCACGAACTCATGCGGCCCAAGCGTTTCAAGGTCGTTGAAGGTTGAGCGCGGCAAGCCGCAACTCAATGGCTCCAGATCCAGCAACAAAACACAGGACAGAATTAGCCAAGGCGAGCTAACGCAACCTTGGGAATGTGACGAGAGCGAGAAGGAAAATGCCGTATAATAAATAAAAAGAAGATATACAGGCACAACACAAGTACTTTTAGTACCAAAAAGTTTTCTTATTTTTTTGCTAGAGTATAGCTTCCGCAGCTAACTCAGAGCGCGCCAAACAAGTGTGGCGCCGACTCATAAAAATTCTCAAATGAGAAACAAATGGTGAGAGAGTAAAATCAAAAACTCTCACCCGAGTCGATGAATTTTGGTTGGGAAGCGTAAAACGAGAGATAGACACGGTGCCGTCGGTTGCTAGGGATGTAAACAAACGGTTGCCAAGGATATCAACAGTGGTTGCTAACGAGGAGGTCTCATCGATTCTCATTGACTTTTATGGTCCCAATGAGCGCTTATGAGGATTCGTGAGAAAACACGTTAGTAATGGTTGCTAGGGAAACAACCAAGAAATTTTGCTAAAAATTGAACTCGGCCTAGATTTTGCCGCGGCTAACCTGTGTGCAAAATTTCAAGAAAATCGGACCAATCCTTCGAGAGTTAGTGGTGGCAAAAGGGGGTGGAAAAAAAGGGTGCAAGAAAGGTGTGTAAGAAAGGGGTGCAAAAAAGGGGTGCAAGAAAGGGGTGCAGAAAAGGGGTGCGAAAAAGGGGTGCAAGAAAGTGGTGCAAGAAAGGGGTGCAGAAAAGGGGTGCAAAAAAGGTGTGCAAGAAAGGGGTGCAAGAAAGGGGTGCAAGAAAGGGGTGCACGAAAGGGGTGCAAAAAAGGGGTGCAAAAAAGGGGTGGAGAAATTTGACGGCGGTGGCGTTGGCGGCGGCGGCGGTCTGGATTTTAATATAGAGAGACTCGAAGCCATCCTCTGCGATATCTCACCTTTCTTGACCTGCTCCAGAGCTTGAACTAAATTTTCTTTCGAACATGTTTGGCGGATATTTACCATCAATGGTTTGATGGTAGCAGCTAGAACAAGAAAATAGGGCGATGTAGATGAGATGTTAAGGAATCGAACAATATGTCGCTCGATTTTTTTGGCCCAGTTTAAGGGTATTAAAAAAATTCGCACTTACCTGAGCAAAATTAGGTCGAGAATCAAAGTTGGTGAAAAAATGGCCTGTTTTATATTTTTTTTTCTGTGAAAATGTGAAAAATTTGGAAAACTAAATTCACCATCGGAAAGCTGAGAAAAAACTACATTGATAGCATATCCAACATTATTTAGATATGGGTCATATAGAGTCGAAAACAAGCGTCGAAAACGTGAGGTTTTAGCGTCCGCGCGCCGGCTTTGGAGAGCTGACAAAGAACGCCCCATATATATTTTGATAAATTGAGACCGATAGAACATTGATCGGAGTTTTGGTCTACGAATAAAATGCGCCGAACCCGAATTTGATTTGGAGTAATTACATGGTGATATATATATATATATATATATATATATATATATATATATATATCAAATTAAAATTTTTCATGATTTCTGGTTGAAATTGCAACAGTGTGCACAAGTTTACAAGTCGATTTATCCAATCCGTTTAAGTGATTCTTTTGCGCGCGAGCGAACTTGACGCAAAATCGCGAACGAGAATCATATTGATGAAAACCACAAAAATACACGTTGTACGTGATTTTTGACTGCTACAAATCATTCACATCGCAAAAGTCGCAACACTATGCAAAAGTATAACTAGTCAGGATGTGCACAATGTTGAGATATTGTTATATAATTCATTATTTCAGTGCAAAAAGTTGCGAACAAGATGATGCATCAAGCAGTGCGAAATCCATCGGTGCACTGTTCGCCAAATTTCATTGCGAATTAATCGATAAATGCGAAAAAGCGAAACAGTGTGCAATACTACAGGTATCAACGACGTGCACACTGTTTGAGAAATTTGTAAATAATTAATACCAACCAGAAGATTTGTAGAACAAGTCGCACAACTCGATACGACCATTTCCTATATAAGTGGAGCAATTCAGAGCTCCGCATGCATTATTGCCATAGAAGTATTTTGATAGAGGAGGCAAGCCACCCGTAAACGTGTCCGAGATTTTGGATCCAGCGACCAGCCCCCACCCTTACCTCCCTGGCCCGAACGCATGCGCGAGCACATCATAGCTACACTACGTTAGCTCAAAACGCTGCGCAATCTTCGACATTCTTAATAATCTTATTGAATACTTCTATGTATTTCAATTCACTTATTCAATGACAAAATAAGCCAATAAATATGATTCAAATCTTAATTTATGATTAACCTAAAAGAAGTAAGAATATCCCTGTAGAATCGATATTAATAATATATATTATTTCTATTGCTTATGATATTCAATTTTTATGAATTGCCGAATTGTAATTGTCAATGAATGATTATATTACGTTAGGATTTGAATAATGATATTCTAATATGAATATAATATTCTAATTGAATAATAGTATTATAACTACACATATAAGATTAAAACTGTAGAATAGTAATACGTCTCTATAGTTATCATTTGACTACTTGAACCGATTAAAAATCGCAATTAAAAAAAAAACGCAAAAAGCTGAATGTACTTAACGTGCGGAATATGAATTCTGATAAACGTGACAAATTGCCTGCAGAATTACTTTACATAAAATGCTACATGTCCCCAATAAAAATAATAACAATAAGAGAAATGAAACATGAGAAGAATAAACAAATAATATAAATAATAAAATCTACCGAAACGTTCAACAATTACAAGAATAACAGCGCGTGACAACCAAATCGCAGATGAGCGGAGCCAGAGTGAAATGCGTCCCCGCAGCAAAAATCCCAACACTCGCGGAGCCCGCGGCGGGATCGGTGCGAGTGTATTGGTGTGTCGATGTGTCCGCGCATGCGCTTGACTGGATCCAAAAATACGGACATGCTTTCTCACAGGCTCTCCTATGGCTTGCCTCCTCTATCTGTAATACCTCTATGATTATTGCGCCGGCCGCTGAGGCGAACACGTCGTGCTGTAGCCTACACGAGCCTCGCTCAGTATGTCTACACGGTTACTTTCGGGTCGTGCGACATGTTCAATCTTTGAACATGTATAATAAGCATCAAATAAATCAATTATTTTTGTTACCATAACTTATGTTTTTTCTATTACTTTCAATGTAAAATCAATACAAAAATTTATTTTCATTTTAAATCGGTAAAGCTAACGGAGTGTAGCAGCAATCAGGGTCTCATCTGCATAGTGTCGGATGAGGGTGCGATCATAGCTCACTTGCACGAATTGCGCACCATAGTCAAGGTCTTTCTTGCATAGTGTCGAGTTGGAGTGCGACTATACGGGCAGTGCAAGGACCCTGAGGCTCGTCGGGCATAATCGTCAAATTAAAAGTATTCATTTCATAACTCGAGAGTGAAGCGATGATCAAGGTCTCATCTGTACCGCATCGGATGAAAATGCGATCATAGCTCCTCTGTACAAATTACGCACCACGTCCAAGGTTCTACCTGCATCGTGTCGGGTAGGAGTGCGGTCGTAAGCGTAGTACAGGGTTTCCTGAGTAAGCGCCGCGAAAACAGGAAAGAACAATCAGTTAAACACGTGACGTGTACTCAGATAGACATTTTGGCCAAGATTGGTGACCCGCATCCCATAAGTGGTCTCCCAGTTAGCCGTGCGATATTCCCGTGTTTGAAATGATCTACATTACCTAATTCTTCGATACAATATGGAATCCCAAATAGTAGGAAAGGAATATTCTGTAAATCTTCAACCCATTAAATGCCATGGCTAGTACAGCGCAGATGGCACCAAACTAATTATAGCTTTTTTTTTGCTTTCTCAAAAAGAAAGCTTTGCAACTCATGGAGCTCTTCAGGCATGATTATGATAGTTCTGCTGCAAATACAACCTGCAGATAACATACCCTCGAACGTTTTATTCTCATACACATCCTGTTACTTAACTGCAATATCACGCAACGCACCTTTGTTTTCGTCCAGCGGTTATCCTCACTACGCTACACGCTTTAGCTTTTGTGTTGTTGAATCTGATTATACCAACTATCGGAACGTGCCTTAGCTGTGGTGGATCTGTATTTACTGGCATATTATAGCTTACAGTATAGCTAGAGATTATATCTACTTCATATAGTTAATTGATCTGCAGTTGACTGTGAAATACAATTCATTTTCTACCAGGGCAATTGGATACTTAATAGTATATTGTGTGACGAACACATCATGTAATATCTCTACATCTCTGTATAATATTATTATATGTTTATTCTAAGGATTATTCTAAAAATGATACCAGAGCACTTTATCATAAAAACTCATGCAATAATGAGAAGAAATCATTGAAGAAGGAAATCGCAAAGATTGAAGAAAAGAAAGGAAGAATCTCAGTTGTACCAGGAATTGAATATCGAATTGCAAACAAAGATACTGGATAAATTTGAAGAGCAAACCGGTAAGTATTCGGAATCAGAATAATAATAATTTCCAATTGCTAAAAACTCGTTGTTTTAATGATAAAAAGTGATTTATTGGGCTTGTTGGACTATACCAATCAATGAACAAGTAAGATTATGACAGAAATCTGGAGGATCAGAATCACGATAACGCTGGTTTGAATTCAGGCCGGGGAACGTGAATATTTTCTCTAGCAATCTCACTTTTTCATTGATTGGTACAATAAATGCCCCGCGATAAATGATTATATAACTTCAAAACTTGTGGACGTACAAAACTAATTATTAAAATATTATGTCGGGTGAAAAAATACAGTTGCTAATAAATTGAGCTAGGAGGGATGTAGATAAAGTAACGATCTGTTCCCTGTTGAAAAAAATACATGGATATCCTAGTAAAAAATCCACGGGGATGGTACTAGGATCTTACATGGATTGAACTAGGATCCATATCCTAGCTCAATCCAAGAAAATTTGCTTGCAAATCCACGTGGATTCTGGGACAATCCACATGGATTTTCAAATTATCCACGTGGATTTATTAAAATTTCTTGAAGTAAATCCACGTGACTCCCAGACCAATCAACGTGGATTTTGGGCCAATCTGCGTGGATTTGGGATGAATCCACGTGGATTTGGGGTAAATCCACGTGGATTATTGGACTTCCATTCAAGCGTATCCACGTGAATTGTAGATGAATCCACGTAGATTTTGGGCCAATCCACGTGGATTTAGAATGAATCCACGTGGATTATCCGACTTTAGTTTGAGCGTATCCACGTGGATTTTGGGCCAATCAACATAGATTTGGAGTGAATCCACGTGGATTATCCGACTTTTATTCAAGCGTATCCACGTGGATTTTGGACATATCTACGTGGATTTGAGGCCAATCCACGTGGATTTAGGATGAATTCATGTGGATTTGGGATGAATCCACGTGGATTTTCCACATTTTATTCTAGCAAATTCACGGGAATTTGTCGTCAATCCAAGTGGATTTTTCAGAATTTATCCTAGCTGATCCACGTGGATTCTCGATCAATCCGCGTGGATTTTTTAGGAATCCACGTGGATTTCCCACACTCCATACTAGCACATCCACGGGAATTTCTGGTCAATCCACGCAGATTTACGATCAATCTACGTGGATTCTTTACGAATCCACGTGGATTAGCTCAAAATCCACGTGGAGTCACCCAAAATTTACGTGGATTGATCTAACCTACTGAAAATTCTCAGGTGAGATCTCAGGTGAGATCTCATGCCAATTTCTCAGGAGAAATTTTTTTCTTAAATTTTTTTTTCTCAGAATGTACAGGACTAACATTAATTGTTGGCAACATCGCGAAAATGGTGAAAATTATGGTCGATATAGAATTTGGATGAATTGACGAATTATATCATCACTTGGTATCAAAACTACTAAAAATTTTCAGGTTCATGTAAGGTGAGATCTCAGGTAAGATCTCAGGTGAGAACTCAGGTGAGATCTCAAGTGAGAACTCAGGTGAGATCTCAGGCGAGAATTCAGGGATCATTTTTTCTTCTTAATTTTTTTTCCTCGGAATGTACGGGACTAATATTAATTGTTGACTAACATTAATTTTTAATGGTGTTGATACAAAGTGATGATATAATTCGCCAATTCATCAAAATTTTATATACCGAGTGATATAATTGGTCAATTCATCAAAATTCTATATCGACCCTAATTTTCACATGTTACCAACAATTAATGTTAGTCCTGTACATTCTGAGAAAATAAAGTAAAAAGATTAAGAAAAAAAATGATCCCTGAATTCTCACCTGAGATCTCACCTAACATCTTACTTTACATGAACCTAAAAATTTTTAGTAGTTTTGATACCAAGTGATCATATAATTCGTCAATTCATCAAAATTCTATATCGATCCTAATTTTCACATGTTGCTAACAATTGATGTTAGTCCTGTACATTCTGAGAAAAAAAAATTTAAAAAAAAATCTCACCTGAGGAAGTGGCATGAGATCTCACCTGAGATCTCACCTAAGAATTTTCAGTAAGGTACAATCCACGCGGATACGCTTGAAAGAAAAGTCAGATAATTCACGTGGATTCATCCCAAATCCACATGGATTTATCCTAAATCCACGTGGATTGGCCCCAAATCCACGTAGATATGTCTAAAGTCCACGTGGATAAAAGTCGAATAATCCACGTGGATTCACCCCAAATCCACGTAGATTGGCCAAAAATCCACGTGGATACGCTCAAACTAAAGTCGAATATTTCACGTGGATTCATTCTAAATCCACGTGAATTGGCCCAAAATCTACGTGGATTCATCTACAATCCACGTGGATACGCTTGAATAAAAGTCAAATAATCCACATGGATTTAGTCCAAATCCATATGGATTCATCCTAAATCCACGTGGAAACGCTTGAATGAAAGCCCAATAATCCACGTGGATTCACTCCAAATCCACGTGGATTCATCCCAAATCCACGCAGATTGGCCCAAAATCTACGTTGATTGGTCTGAGAGTTACGTGGATTTACTTCAAGAAATTTCAATAAATCCACGTAGATAATTTGAAAATCCATGTGGATTGTCCCAGAATCCACATGGATTTGCAAGCAAATCTTCTTGGATTGAACTAGGATGGATCCTAGTTCGATCTATGTAGGATCCTAGTACCATCCACGTGGATTTTTTACTAGGATATCCATGTATTTTTTTCCAACAGTGTTGCAAGACGATCGAATCACAGATGGTAGTGCAACTGATCGCTTATCAGAAGGAAGCTGGTTTGAATCCAGTCTGGGAAGTGTTACGTTCGTAACGCGGGACCCTACCTTATCAACATGGGTTGTTGAACAGCTGTTACACAGCTCGAGCCGCGTGTTCCCCGCCCAACGCGACAAGATTCGAGTCTGCCACCTTCTCGGGAAAGATAAGCCCGCATCTAATTATGTCCTCGCGTCTCGATCAAGCGCTTCTGTTTGATCGCGCTAGACAAAGAGATTGAGACCCGCTCGGTCTACGGTAGTAGGCCGCGCCACACCTGAGCAAACCTTTTGACAATGGCCTAATGACTCACTTTGGAGTCGGGCAAGATCCCCAAACAGCACCACAACAAACACCTTAGCCAACTAGGTGTTTGTTGGAGCTGATTTGATTCAGGGCATTTCAGAACGGATCCGTATACTTCCACTCAATATTTCGTGACGCATACCCGATCCAAATGGCAAACATGCCCCACATTTTCCGAAACTCTCTTCCTATACCGAAAAACAAATCCCGTATAAAAGGAGGCTTACCGAGGTACCGAGCAGAGTAGAACAGACAGAAATTCCGAGAGTAAGACGGAAGAAAGTAAAGTAATACCGTTCGTATTCCGATTCAGTTCAATCACGTATTATATGTAAAATATTTGTACGTTTGCTTCAATAAATACTTCAACCAAGGAACTCTGCAGGATTTATTCCGGACGCCCCTCCAAATCCGAGGTACATAAGTATTCCTTACATTTAATATTACAG
The DNA here is from genome assembly GCA_020882725.1 of Aphelinus certus. Lineage (NCBI taxonomy): Eukaryota > Metazoa > Arthropoda > Insecta > Hymenoptera > Aphelinidae > Aphelinus > Aphelinus certus. The sequence continues at coordinate 9,755 of JAJGXB010000127.1, forward strand.
GACATATTTTCAAACCCTCACCCTCATTCCTGGAAAGTGATCGGCCAATTTGGCAAATGACCCGACTCTCCCAATACTGGCGGGTCATTGAGAGAATTTACTTTAGCCATTTAATTCTTACAACTTTAAAAACCCCGCCGTAACAATTGGGGGCCCCTTTCCGGTCAAGCCAAACGATTACTTTCCAAAAATAGGGTATGTTTTTTCGTAAAAATGACAGACAGAATATGGGACGCGACCGGTATTTTACTTAAACACGCGCTCACAGCGGATCCTTCGTTTTTGCAAAACCAGGAAAGTACTAGTTTTTCGGAAATAATAAATTTTTTCAATATAAGACACACTAAGGGTGAAGGGAATATCCCACTCACAAAGAAGTGATAAAAAGTTTACAGAACACTCTGTACGGAATAGTTGATCCCGATACAATAGAAGAAATATGCGAAGACCGTTTCTTCGCAAGCTGCTTGGAAGAATTAATCGAAGGTAACATAGACCCATCATTGATAATAAAAGGAATTTCTAGTGGTGGAAATATAGGAGAAGACATTGTAATAAAAAGCTTAGTCCCAGGTGTAGATATCGCAGGAAACGGAACTACCCCGAAAATTAAAAATAGAGATATAGAGAACGATAACGAAACGCCACACATACAAAACATTTCAGCAGCTGTGGGGAAATTGAATTTTGAAACATCAGGCGCTATCGGTGATAAAATGGAATCTATTATCCAACAAACTAAAAAAAATTTTTTAAACATAGATGACATTCACGATATAAAAAATACAATCAAAAAATATGACTCGCTAGCGCCTTATCTCAAAGCAGCCCACGAACTCGCGGCAAAACGTATTAATTGGGGGGGGGGGGGGGGGGGGTATGCCAGTATTACCAAAAATTGATGAAACTCCAAGTACATTCGAATTTTCAGCATATAAAGAGATACCCAAATTAAGCACGAGTGAATCGGAAAAAATTCTTGCATTAGAAGAACAAATAAAAAGTTATGAAGAAATAATATCACAATACCAAATGAAGCTCGAAAATAGTTTTACACCGGGAAACGGTATTAAAGCAAGTTCTACCGCGTTTGAGACCGCATCAAATACTTTTCCGTGGACGGACAAAAATTTGTTAAACAATCATGATACCGAAAATACGCGCAAAGTACCAGGCGGGACGAGTTATTTTACTCCACCAACCAATGAACCACGCTCAACCGCCAGAGACAATTTTCCACAACACTTCCAAGGAACCTCTACTATACTAGGTAATAAAAGACACAATCCGTATTTTAATTCATACAGCGATAAAAATAAAACCACGGAAAAAATTCAAACGAACCCATATATATTCAGTACGGCCGCCCCGCAAACCTCAGCAATGCGAAGCTCGTTCCTAAATTCATCAGTGGGACAAGTTAGACCTTTATCAATAAAGGACGCTCTTGAGCTCATACCCAGATTTAATGGTGACAATATTCCTTTGACGCAATTTTTAGACGGATGCCGTGAAGCGTGTAGCCTTATCCCACCGACCTATGAACAAGATCTAGCCAAACTCGTGAAATTACGGTTAAGCGGCGAAGCTTTAAAATGCGCGAGTAAAATCAATTTTTCAACTATCGCCAGTATAGAGCGGTATTTTGAACGGTTATTCGGATCATCCAAAACTTTACACGAACATTACGGGGAACTCTCAGAAACGAAACAGGAGAGAGACGAAAATGTAATCTCTTACTCAAACAAAGTAAGGGCCATCGGCGACGAGCTCATAGCTGCGGCAAAACGAGAAGGCCGCGATTCAACGGAATTCTACAACAATTTAGAATACGATGTGATGAAATATTTCGTGAGAGGTCCAAAATGGGTGATAAAGGCGAGACTAGGAAAATCGGACTCTTTAAACAATGCAATAACCGAAGCAATCGAAATTGAGAGGGATTTCGCATGCTACGGTTCGGATGAGTTAAATGAAAGTTTTAAAATTATGTCAGGCCAAAAGAACGAACCTAGATCAAAAATTCTCACTATCGAGAGAAAGGAAATGGAAACATGCCAGTGGTGTAATAAAGTGGGTCACGCAGCTCAGCGCTGCTGGGAGATAATAGGCAAGCCGCAGAGAGAGAGAGCAGAGACGCCCGGCCGCGACAAGAGTGGGCGGAGCCTCCGCGCAATACGAATCAATGGCCACGCTCACAGGGAAACACAAATTCAAATGACTTAGGAAATACGCAGGATACACGAAATAAATACGTGGATAGGCAAAACACAACTTTCCCAAAGATTATAAAATGTTTCTATTGCGGACAGCCAGGTCACGTAATAACAAACTGCCAAAAACAAATTGCCGATAATCAGGGAAATGCCAACGGTTCCCAAACGCAGGGCGCTCAGATGGGAACTGGACAAGGGGAGCGTCAACATTTTCAGCTACGCGACGCGAAATCAGATTAGAAATAACAGGAAATTCCCCAGTCGTTGAGTTAAGAAATTGCCTAAATGAAAAGATTCAATTCATTCTCGACTCAGGGGCAGGCCCGAATTTACTAAAATTAAGAAACGTCATTCACAAAGAAACAATAAACAGAGAAAAAATATTGGAATTAAGCGGGATCACTAACCATAGTATATTCAGTATAGGAAAAATTAGATTATATTTCGATAACTTTGAGATAGATTTCCATATTGTTGATAACGACTTCCCAATTAAAGAAAAAGGATTGCTAGGATGTGATTTTTTTGAGAAAGAGAAGGTAAAAATCGACTACGAGAGGAACGCCTTAATAATTGAATCATTCAGAATACCCTTTATACCAAGTAAACCAATAAAAATTAGCAATGAAATCTTCTTGAGTAAAGTCAAAACGGAAGAATATTGCGAAAAAGCTAATTTTCTAAGAGATATTAGAAAAATTAATGACCATCATACGGGTAGGAAAACTTTTTCTGTCGCAAAGAAGCCGATATGTATCGAAATGGCCGATCTGCCTGTGGAAAATTTGTTGGCTAAAAAGCCAAAATGTAATGAAACGGCCGATGCGCCGGATGATAGCTTTTTTGCGGCAAAAGAGCCGATATGTGTCGAAATGGCCGATGTGCCTGTGGAAAATTTGTTGGCTGAAAAGCCAAAATGTAATGAAATGGCCGATGCGCCGGTTGATAGTTTTTTTGCGGCAAAAGAGCCGATACGTGTCAAAATGGCCGATGTGCCTGTGGAAATTTTTTTGGCAAATAAGCCAAAATGTAATGAAATAGCTGATGCGCTGACTAGAAATATCTCCACGATCAATTAATCCAAAGAGAAAATATCATCGGAAAAACCATACGACTATTGGCCGATTGATGAAACATGTGGAGACCATAGAAAAGAAAAGCAACTATACACAATATTGAATATCAAAAAAGAGAACATAACGGACGAGAAAAATTCACTTCCAGACATGGACAACAGGGCCCGCGGAGCGAAAGGAGCAAGGCGATGCGAGACATCTTAATAAATAGAATAGATAACTGATGTGGATACTACACGGAGGCAGCGGGCTATGCGTAAATCTATCGGACGAAATAGAAGAGCTTATAAATGAAATTCTGAATGAAATGAATGAAGATGATTTATTCATCGAAATACGCAACGAAACCGACTATGCCCTGAAAGAATTGCGCAAGGAACTACAAGCAAAAAGAAGTGGGGAACTTACAACATTATCATCAATACTGCGCGCATACGAAGTTCTACTGAAAGTGAGACACACTATTGAGACTAAGAAGAATCAAAACCTACTAGAAAAAATTAAGAAAATTCTAGAACTCGATCATTTTGAGAACAAAAGAACTATAACAGAACTAATAGAAAATTATAGCGATATTTTCCATTTGGAAGGAGAAAGGCTTTCATACACTAATGTACTAAAACTAACGATTCCAACAAAAGACGATGTACCTGTAACGAGTAAACTCTTTAGACTACCGCCTACACATACAGAAGAAATAGCGAAGCAAATACACAAACTTCTACAGAATGGAATTATCGAACACTCAACTTCAAGCTACTGTTCCCCGTGCTTTTTAGTACCCAAGAAGGAAGATATGCACGGAAACAAGTAATATCGCATGGTGATTGACTACAGAAAGTTGAACGACAAAACACTAGACGATCAATTTCCGCTGCCCAATATAAACGATATCCTCGACCAATTAGGAGAGGCGAAATACTTCTCAGTGTTTGATCTAGCAGCCGGTTTTCACCAGTTGGAAATCGACCAGCGAGACCGTCACAAAACAGCATTCACAACCCATGATGGCTTATTCCAATTCAATAGAGCTGCATTTGACCTAAAAACAATGCCAGCAACATTTTGTAGATTGCAATCAATAGTATTAGCAGGATTAATAAACAAAATTTTGTTTTTCTTCATCGATGACATCGTAGTGTTTTCAAAAACATTGGAGGAACATATTACAAGATTAGAAATGCTGTTTATAAGATTACGAAGAGCAAATTTGAAATTAAAACCAGAGAAATGCGAGTTTTTCAAAAAGGAGGTATTATACCTCGGACATGTAATTAGTGCTGATGGAGTAAAACCAGATCCAAAAAAATTAATAGCAGTGAAGGAATTTCCTATACCCAAATCACCCAAAAATATCAAACAGTTTTTGGGATTAGCCGGGTACTACAAAAGATTCATCCACGAATTCGCTAAAATTGCAAGGCCCCTCACAGAGCTATTGAAAAAAGAAATAAAATTTGAATGGACCGAAGAAACACAAAAAGCATTTGAAACTCTCAGAGATAAATTATGTGAGCAGCCACTTCTAAGTTTTCCTCATTTTAAGGAATGCTTCAATCTATATACAGACGCATCTGGTTATGCAGTCGGGGGAGTATTAGGACAAGGAAAAATAGGAGCAGATAAAGCCGTAGCATACGTATCAAGAATATTGAATGACTATGAGAGGAAATATGTCACATACGAAAAAGAAGCCTTAGCAATATTATACTGCATAAACCACTTTAGACCATATCTATTTGGAAGAAAATTCCAACTTATTACGGATAATAAGCCTCTCGTTTGGATGCAAACGAGCAAAGATCCTAATGCACGCGTAACAAGGTGGAGATTGGCATTGGCGGAATTTGACTTCGAAGTAATTCATAGACCAGGTAAAACAAACGTCGCTGATGCGTCAAGCAGAAATCCGATTTACGAAATAAAAGAACTACCAAATAAAGTAAGCCAGATCAGAATGATTACACGGGGTAAAACGGGGCACGAAGCCAGCCAGAAATATAAGGAGGCTATACAAGCCTTGGCGCCTCGAAAGCGACAGGTAAAAGAAAACGAGGAGAGCCAGGCAATGGGGCAGCCAGTCCCAGAAAGTACCACCGCGCTAGAAACATCGGGCGGAGCAACCGATGTCTCGCCTACGGGGGAGGGGGTATTGCGCCGAACCGACGATCGAGAGCGAGACACTCAACGAGGAGTATGAATTACCAGAAAAAAAGCAAGCAAGTATGGAAAACGAAGTGGGCTCAAGCCCCCAGATTCACGAGGGGCAAGGAAACGATATATCGTCCAGCCAAGACGAGCCAAATCGAGAACAATTTGATAAAGCACACGAAACTCATGCATTAGGCACGGTGCACTGCCGAGAAGCAATATTCATGAGGAAGGATAATTATATGTATTTTATGTCAACAAACGGGGACCCATGCGATGAAGGGGCGAGCCAATTGAAGGTTCAAAATAAATTGCCAAAACTCGAAGATCTGCATGAAGTTGAACCAAGAATTATGAAAGTAAACGACAAAATTCACATAATCATGCCTGTTAGACAAGGGGAACGAACCTCGCTTTCAAAAATAAATTCAAACTTGGATATGTTAACAAACAAGTTATCACAATGGATCGAAGAAAACCCTCTACCTATGATTAGTGTCGCAAAATTAAATGACATTGAAGGTTTGCAATGGAGCAACGTAATCGAGAAAATTGAATAACCCTTATCAAACAGCCCAACCAAACTAATCATATGCCAGGGGCTGATACGATTACCACAAATTGAAGACAGAGAAAAGATTATTAATGAGGCACATTGTTCAGGAGTAGGCGGACATCGTGGCGTGAGTAAAACCGTAAAAAGGATTAAACAATACTTTTATTGGAACAATATGAAAGAAGACGTTTTAAATTTTATCCGCAGGTGCTTAACTTGCCAACTAAAAAAATTAACGAGAATCAAAACTAAGGCTCCCATGATAATAACACAATATCCGCAAGTTGCCTGGGATACAGTTGCAATGGATATAGTAGGGCCCATCCCAGTGACACCACGCGAAAATAATCACATATTAACTTTTCAAGATATTTTTACAAAATTCACAGTGGCGGAACCACTGGCTTCAACCACCGCAACAGCCGTAGCGGAAGGTTTGATAAAAAAGGTTATCTGTGTCTTCGGAGCTCCGCGAGTAATCCTTACTGACCAAGCTACGAATTTCCTATCGAGTCTAATGAAAAAAGTGTGCCGTAGGTTTAAGATTAAGCAAATAAAGACCACCGCCTTTCACCCACAATCCAATGGCTCTTTGGAGCGATCACACGCAAGTTTAGCCGAATACATAAAATGTTTTATAAATAATAGTAAAAACGACTGGGATGAATACACTGACCTTGCAACTTTCAACTTTAACACTGGAGTAAGTGAATCAACGGGCGTCACCCCGTTCGAGCTGGTTTTCGGCAGACTGGCACGCACGCCAGCTAATATATTATCCGAAGCGGGGGATACAAACCCCCGTATGATAACTACATCAAGGAACTCGCAACAAGATTGAATCGACTACATGAGATCGCGCAAGTCAATTTATTAAAAACTAAGGAAAAATCAAAGAAATATTATGACAAAAAAGTGAATGAAACGAACCTAAAAATTGGAAACTACGTATGGTTACAAAAAGGGCCTAAGCCGCATAAATTTGATAATCGATACTCAGGACCCTTCTTGGTACTTGATGTAATGGAAAACGGAAACGCATTGATACAGTTAAATAAAAAACACTCGAAAATGGTTCATATAAATCGACTGCGCCTCTCGTATGTGGAAGGTGAAAATTGCGAGTTTCACGATATCCATGAATAAATAAATCTGAACATTCGCTTAATTAATCACGCTAACGCAAGTCACGCAATCTACACGCAATTATTTACTAACAAAGGGAATCCGGGTATGAATAAATATCGCGAACTATAATATAATTAACTGTTACAGATGAATTCATTAAAAATGCTGATACTCATATCAGTGGGGTTATCTATCGTCCGAAACTGCCAGGGAATTATAGCATTTGATTACTCGCAAAAGGTCACGAATATGTCAACCTTCTCATTACTCAACGTAGCAACGAGTTCGTAGGCACGCACGTGCGCTACTGCAAGGTTCAAGTAAAAAGAAGGGTGAAATACTGTGGCATGTGGGACAAAACATCAGAAATTTCCAGGGGAGAAATAAAATTCCTTCAGGAAATTACAAGGGAAGAATGCAGGAGAATGCACGATTCCAAGCAGTATAAAATTCGTGACGAATTAATCACGAATTTAAAAATAAACAATACCATCGTGCATCCCATGACTTTCGCAGGGATGATCAAAGCCAACGGAGAATGCAAAAATGGAGCCAGTTACTCTGATCCCTACGGAATATTCGAAGACGTGATAGTACAAGGATACGTCGAGATATCACTAAAGGAAACTAACGCTACGGTCGTGTTGAACGCAAACGAGATCATCCTACCTTCCGGTACAAGATGCGAATTCAACAAGGACCAATGCATCGATGTCGAAGCAGGATATGTATTTTGGGAACCAATACCCGCTGCAAATTGCGGAGAGCACAGTTACGCCGAATTATATGAAGGAGACGTCAAGAAAATTACGGAAGAAGGAAAACAACCCGTATACATCGTAGAAAAGGATGATATAAGTTTCGCCTTCTCGACAATAGGCAAGGTCACGGTTTGCACGTTCGAATTACTAAGAACAGAGCACCCTAAACTATTTTTTATTGAGGGACTGGACAGTTACAGATTCAAAACCTTTTTGCAACCACCAATTCAAGCATTGAATTTATTTACGTATGTAAACTCTAAATTCGTATATGTCGAAAGACACATAAAAGGGGAAATGAAGCGTTTGTATCACGATCTATTATTGCAAAAGTGCGAACTAGAACGACGCGTTATAGCCAATGCACTAAGCACGGCCGTATCGGCACCCGATATGTTTGCATATCAAATAACAAAGGAATTCGGGTACATGGCCATTACAGCAGGAGAAGTAGTACATATTATGAAATGCGTACAGGTCGACGTAAAAAGACGTGAAACCAAGACGTGTTACCTAGAATTGCCTGTCACGAAGGACGATAAAAATCAATTCTTAGCACCAAGAACGCTTATTTTAAAGTAATTCGGGACCGAGACAGCTTGCAATCCCCTCATTCCGCCAATGTTTCTACTCGGGGACAATTGGTTTACAGTAATGCCGGGTGCAGCAACAAAAGGGACGGTTCCCCACATGTTATCACCGGACACCCAGGTGACCTGGAACTATACTGATCCGGCCGAGCTAGAAAATAGCGGTATATATTCGCCAGAGAAGATATCGGCAATGCAAAGACATTTGATGTTCCCGGTCGAGAGACCATCAATGCTAAATACAATAGCTATGGGAATGTCAGGACGATCTATAAATAACAACGGATTGTCACTACTAAAGATGCTCGACTAAGAAGAACTTGAGAAATTGGCAGTAAATAGTTGGAAAAGAATGTGGGGAAATTTTATAACATTTGGGTCAGCTAGTGCGGGAGTACTGGGCATTTTTGTCATCTTTCGAATCATAAAATTAATCATAGACTCAGCTATTCACGGTTATGCATTATACTCTCTTTACGGTTGGTCCGTGAATCTTTTAGGGTGCCTATGGAACTCGGCCACTCAGCTATTGCTCCACGCCGGCAGGCATAGAGAGTCGTACACAGAGCTGAAGAGAAGGAAGAAGAGGGAGGGGGAACGAGAAGCAGAAGCGACGGACGACCCACCGAGCGCCCCACCAACCGAGGCAGACACCGAATTGAAACCGCTCAAACCGCAAGAAACTGAATTCCAGATCGCTCAGCTTTATCCATTCATACCAAGAGAGCAATAGATATAACTCCCTCCCGATTTAAAATTTTGTTTTCTCCGCGAAACTACAATGAACGACCGCCCCTTTAACGAGAAGGTAGAAATATTCTCCAAATTATCATTACTCGGGAAAAACATAAAAGCAACTCGTAAAGCGAACGACGAATCCATAGACGACTACGGGGACAGACTTGAGAAATGGCTCTCATACTACAAATGACTAGGTCAAATTATTAGAACCGAAGTTAGAGAAATATCCGATATGAACATAATCAGGGAACAATTAGCCGTAGTTGCGTTCTTTAGAGGCTTAAATAAAGAAATCCTCAGATACATGTGCAGGCCTAGTTACTACGCAACACTAACCCAAGCTAGACAACACGCCCGTTGCATCAAATCTCAATTAGAAGATTTAAGACAGATGGGAAGACGAAGCATACAAGTTACATCATTATGACAACCTTTGATTTCAGCAAACAATAATGGAACAAGGGAAATCCAGGAGAAAATATTACAAACTAGGAAGGGGCTGTATTTGCGTAAACTGGAGGTCCAGATTGTGCTCAAAACGGATCAAGATTTTTAAAATAAAAACGCCTAAACGCCGTGTAAAGAAAACAAAGATCCCACCGCCAAAAGTTACTTGGTACACCCCCGAGAATGAACTCACGGCACCGGACGAGAAGACTCTAGACAAAATCATAAAATTTTTAGACAGTGAAATAGACACAAAGGATACTGTCCCTGAATTACTCATCGAAGATATCGAAGAAGTACTTGGACTTTAAAACGAAAAACCGACGCTATACAACTCCTCCTTCCTTCATACTCTATATATATGTATATATGTATATGTACATATATATAAACTATATACGCCACAGGCACTCGTTTCATTTTTTTTATTTTATCAAGTTTCCAGACGAGCAAAAATAACCATGAAACGGGTAGCAGCCGCAACAATACTCCTCGGGAGCCTAATCCTGGCCGAACGAGTGCAAATCAAGCAGATAGAAAAGGTACCAGGAATCATTTTTAACAAGATAGAGGACACGATGCTCGTCGATGAAACCTACAACATCTACTCGACAATTGCACTCGATGAAGTTTTCAACACCAGGAGGTATGACTCTATCATGAAGAACATATCCTCGTTGAAACCATTCGACAAGCAAACCCAAGAAACTATTTCTGCAATACGATCTAGACTAAACGCACTCGAGGAATACAGGGCAAAATTTTTCTCACTTGAAATGCCTTCGCCGGGAGTCGAAGTTCTAAAAAGGGCGGAGAGGGCTATAAAAACTTTAAACGAAATCAGGAGCAAAAATCTCGAAGTATCCCTCAACTCAGAATTACGGGAGGTTTACATAGACAACGATTCGAACCAGGAAGCTATCAACCTATTGGAAAAAATAAATACTATGACCCAAGCATTTTCAAAAATAAACGAAACCCTGCCGCGTACAGCTATAAAATTCGCTTCCCAAGCACTACATGGTAACGCAGTCTTAGCTGCCAGAATAATAGCTAACATAGAGGAAACAAACCTGAACGGATGGATATGGTCCATAACGCAAGTGATAGAGATTATTACATTGAAAACAAACACACACGCCCCAAAGGGCGCAAGTAAACCAAACACAATCATGCTAAGAGAATGAGCAACAATTTCTGAGGTCATATTAAACGGACACTACATCATCATTCTTTCCCTGCCATTCACAAAAAGGGAAGTTTGGTCAACTTATGAGATTTTGCCGGTCCCAGCTTTCACAACAAAGGAACATTTAAATACAATAAAAATCCAACCAAGGAGACCATTTATGGCCATCAAACCAGGAACAAAAGAACACTTCTTCATATCCCAAACAGAAATGGAGGAATGCACGAAAATTTCAAAATTAAGCATATGCCAAGCACCCGCAAGAATAATCACCGAACTAGATTGTGAAAGCGGCCTACTACAAGCCCCATCATACAGTTATCTGCATATTTGCAACAAAACTATTAGCAAAGCACAAGAAATCGACATTATCGAAACAGCAAGACCAGATTTATGGATTATTTCCGCCCCAGAAACAACAAAAATTGCAACTTACTGTACAAACCAGTACGAAGAGCTCCAAGTAAATGGAACACAATACTTAACAGTCCCCGGCCGCTGCATCGCGAGTATTCATAATATAACCCTCGAAGGCGGGAGACAGCGAAAGGGACCATATTTTGTTATGCCAACACTAGACATCACGTCAGAACAAGCCGAACCCCATTTTTTGGATAACATAGCAATCCTCACTAAAACCAGCATAATAGTAATATGCCTATTTGACATTTGTGCAGCTATATACATGTTTATTAGCTGTACGAGACGTACGACACACGTCATTACGGATAGTCACTATTATGAATCAGTGGAATTAGTAGATGTCGGAATCTCGTTTACAGGACCGAAACCACAATGCGACGTTCCACCGACGAGCTGCAAACAGCGCCAGCTCAACGACCCAGGGTATTGATGCCCGATTCCTGAATGCAGCCCAAATACACCAAGTCAGGCCAATGTTACCCCCATTGTAATGCCAAGAAATGAAGATACAGACGCTAACCGCGAGACCTCAGATCAAAAAAATTAGACATACCAAGCATCACTCCATGCGATAATACGGAAGGACAGGAAATCATTATACAACAGACGACAACGGGGACCACACAAACGAGACAGATAAAAGCAAGAAGCAACGAACCATCGACGGCAGCTATCCGGAAAATCAATGAATTGAGTATGCACCTGTAGAAAAGATAAACTGGATAATGGACCATTAGAAGACACCACACCTCAAGCTGCCGGAATAACACTTCTCCAGGGCAAGTCAGTTTTTGATAGACTAGCGCCGAGCTACGTGAGTGAGTGATCCGTGCGTGACAACCAGGGAAGAAAAGATGAACCCGATCCCACAGCAATTTTTCGCCTACAGAAGCGTTACCAGGGACCCGCATTTATACGCCCGGACTGGGCTATACCATTTTTGGAGAGAGAGAAATACGGACTACCAAATATGGGCGGCAAAACACCCCGAAAAAAGAGAGTTGTTATACGCAGCGTACGGGCCGCACGAGCAGCAAGCGTGGTGCGAGAAAATTTACTTCCGCACTGACATCCATATCAATTGGAAACTGAAGCAAGTGACCCGACAGCACCGAATCATCTCGGACGAAGTATACTACATCGGATTCTTATTTGACTGCCCGCCAACAACTATAAGATATGGACCACTAGCGATCTTCTTCGATGAGTACGGGATCCATATATACATCGGCAGGGAGCGCATGCTGGAGGAGATCTTCGAAGATTTATAGGAGCAAGAGTGATCCGACGCAGCAGGGCATTTTACTTGCCCCAAAAACTACTTTCTTGAGTATGCAGATGAGTTTATGTGTGCATTTGCGTATGAACGCATAAGAATGTATGTATTACCGGACTGGGTCTACGTATACGACTACGGAATATCTATACAAAGGCATACGTAATTTCATCCATTTTTTCGCGTGATTTTTATATACATACTGTCTAGCCGAAAAAAAAAACAACAAATTTCAAAGTACACATCGGGTACAGTAATACAAAAGGGGGGTATATGTGCCTAAATGTATGGATATACAGGGTGATTCTAAAAGGTCGCATATGGCATATACCACTGTATAGCTGGGAATGTCACGAGTAGAAAAGCTCTTTGAAATTTTTCGATAAAATGATAATTTATCGAGTTATTGATTGAAGAAGAGTGCATAATCCGACCAATGAGCGCGCGGACCGAGCGGGCGGGAGAGCTATGCGGTGCGGCGGTGGGGGGACCAGCCGGTCCGCGCCCGCGGCCGCGGCCGGCGGGGAACCGTGGCGAGTGGGGTGGGGTACCCCTCAGCTGTAGCACAGTCGGACAGCCGACAAACTCGCTGATACATTTTTCTACAGAATAAGGAGTAGAATTGAGCGATTTGAATAATTCAAAATTTATTTATTCAAGCATTTAATCATCTATCGTTTTCCATAAGTAGCGACTCCAAAAAAGCGAAGTTGACCGACGACTACTCCGGTTTTAGTCAGCTATTGTTGGAACGTTTTTTATTTGTT
>JAJGXB010000128.1:0-23074 GCA_020882725.1 Aphelinus certus
ATTGATCAGTGGGCGGTAAATCCTGCGTATACATATATACATAGCTGGCGAATTTTCATTCCAGCACGAAGCGTCTCATCGGCTTTTTGACGGGCGCGATTTTTGGCGAATTGCCCTCGTGTCCGCGCCTACCCGATCACCTTGTAATTTTCCCGATTAATTCCACGTTATCGAAGCGCAATGCAATGCCGCCCAACCGGCTTTTTCCATTAGGACGGGGGATTTCACGATTCCCATGCCTTTTTATCTTTAATTTTCATAAAACACCCCTTCCTCGCTTGTACATCAGCCGGATCATCGATTTCCCCAGCGAGCGATAAATCGTTGTTAGCGGAAAGAGACAGAGAGATGGTGAGTGGGTTGGGGGACGGGAGGGGAGGGAGGAGCCGGAGCGGCTTTAGTGAATGAGCTTAATTGACTGACTGCGAGTTGGGCTTTGATCCACGCATCAGTGCCTCTTACACGCTCGTCCCTTCATCTGAGCTCAAAAATTTTGCGAAATTCAATTTTCGCTTTGAACGCCGGAAAAATACAGGATTTTCGTTGGGGCTGGTGGGGGAGGGGTAGACAAACGCAATGAAAATATGCGCACGATAATTTGTCAATCCGTGAAACGCACGCGTCATCTGCCGCGCGAAATTCAGCTGGAAAATGTCGAACGACATCTGGCCGACCAAATACGCCCGTACACCTCGAGTCGGAGAGGTAGAGCCGGGGCAAAAAAAAACGCTCGCGCGGCCGACGCAGCTGGTAAAATGTCTTTTTTGCGGCACGCAGGGAGCGAGCGGCCGGGGAACACGTCAATCCCGGCGCCAATCTCAAAACGCTGACGGCTGTCGTGTATTTCGTGCTTACGTAACGGCGAGTGTCCGTCTGTGTCGGTGCCGCGAAGCGAAAATTCGAAAATCCGCATCGGGCCGCGGACTCGCGTGCAGGCCGTTGCAAAAAGCGCGCATTTTCCCCGCGGAGAAGGGGCCACGAATATCCCAACGACGTCCAACGTGACAGCTATCCTGCGAGGCTTCGCCGACAACCAAAATTCTTCGACGTACCCGTCCCAACACTCTTTGATTCGCGCAGCGCAAAGGCATGCGACGCACGCGCGTTATGTCATTTTCGAGTTAACGACACGCGTCAAAATCCGTGTATCTCTCGATCCCTCGTAATTCAGTGAGCATTCGAGAATCAATCGGAAGATTTTATCAAATCAAAGAATCTTAAAGAAAAAAATTTATTTGTCAAGTTTCTGACATAGCTTCCACATTTGAGTGATGATTAATGTTTAGACACACACATACATATACCACTAGGAATATGACTATTGACGTACAAATGTAATGGAAGCACATTTCATATTACATATATGGTGATGCGTTATAATTTAACTTAATGATAAGTTCGACATGAACGTATAATTAGTATTTTCATGACCTGATTATTAAATTGAACATACGAAATTTGACGCGTTCCAATTAACCGGCCCGTAATATAACGTCGATACGTACACATATATCAATCGACTCGTTTATAACGGGAATATCGAAGATCATCATGCGTTCCAGCAGTTTATTATTATTCAACTTGAAGTTATTCCATATTGAATTACTCGGGTTATATGCACGAGTAGTCGAAACGACAGAAGGCGAGATCGCTTCCTCTCTCTCTCTCTCTCTCTTGCTGTCTCTATGTGTCCACGAGCACGCGCAGTATGCTTTAACGAGCCGGGAATAAAACGCGGGAAGCGCGCGAGCGGCGAGATGGACACTTGTCGTGTGTATACGGGTACACGTGCGCAAATACACGAGCTTGCGCGCGCGAGCGCGCTATCATAAACCGATGTGGAATTGCGAAAACTCGGGGCGTGCGTATAATGCGATGCATCGTATTATCAGCGAGCGCGAGCCAGCCAGCCAGCCAGCGAGGATATATATATACACGAGGCGAAAGTGCGCGCCGAGAGAGGCGAATGTAATTATTCACGTGCGTATATATAGGTATGTATGCACGCGCCCCCACTTCGCGCGAATTAGCCCGGCTTATTAACGCGTTCGAGCCCCCGTCTATATATGTACGACGGCCCGGCCTTAACTCGACTCGTACACCAGGACCCACGATATATACTCTTTGACCGCGCGGCGCGGGAATTTTCAAACCGACCAACGCGCCACTCCGGCCACTCCGATCACCCTTGTGCTACGTTGTGCCCATACTCCACCCACGACGATCCTGCTTGCATGACATACACTCGCAAAAATCGGATTTTCGTACGAGACGAAAAACCGGATTCACCCCGTAGCAAGAAGTTTTCTGCTACTGCTAAACAGGCTATGAGAGTCTCAAGTCTAAAGCGAATATTCTTGCTGTAGCGTCAAGATGATTTATTTTCCTCAATCAGGATTTGATTTATTTGAGTTTTGAGACCCAAAACCCAGGTCCCAGCTCCGGTTTTCTAGCTAGTTCAAAAATAAAAATCTACTTCACACTGTAATGAGAAGATTCTCTCTAGGATTAAGATTCTCTTTTTGATATTGACAGAACCCGCTTAGTAGGAGAATGAATTTCCTTGTCAGAGCGTCATAGTAGTCTTTTCTTTACTAACGAAGAATACATATACTTTTGCGACCCGAGCGTAGCGAGGGTCATAGTTTGCGCGTGCTAAAAAAGCTTAGACGAGCGAGGTATTTTTTGTCTCAGCGAGAGTAAGATGTCATTTTTTACGAACGCCAGTGAGTAAAATTGAAACTTTGCTTCCGCTAAGACGAAGAAGGTATTAAATAATTTTATGTGTTGAAATAACCTGTAAGTTGTGATTTTCCAGCATTTCTAATCATCTTCAAAAATGGAGCTTTTTGTACGGTGGCACTACCGCTTATTTACAATAGAGTTCGATGCGACTCTTCAACGTCACAAGACTTGGGCTGTTCAGTTCCACAATGAGCCAAATTCTCGAAACTTCCAAAAAAATTACTCCGAAGTCGGTAGGATATGGTTAATTCGATTCTCAATAAATAAATACCTGATGTTTTATATCAACTATTAATCTATTGTCTCAACTACCATTCGAATACCACGACTGATACCCGAATTAACCATATGCACAGGCTTCACAAGAATTCTTTTTATAATTTTCCAAAATGGATTTAACTCGTTATAGAACACGACACTCTGTACGCGAAAACTACCTCACTCGCACGGCAAAGTTGTATTACAATTGTGAAAATTGTACATTCGCAATAACTGTTGATTCCTCGGTGAGAATAATTTCTTCTTCGTCTCTTTTTATGAGGAACATAATAGTAGACACGAAACCATCCGAAAATAAGCCAACGTTGATACGTCAGTGAATATTGTAATGAGTCTGCGACCGCGAATAATGAGCCAACTTCTCGCGAACACCAGCAGGAAGCCACAAATGGAAAACCTGCTAATAAGAGATTTCGCGAGTACCAAGTGTATCGAAAAAATGACTCCTGGTATTTTTCGTACGGATTTCAAGTTGTTGCAAGTTGTAATAAAACGAAAGATGCTGTTAAAAAAATCTTGGACCAATCGGATTATCTTGATCGACCAATGGCTAAAGCTCCCGATGAAAATCGATTAATACCCCGAGCCAGACTACATTGCTAGAGTGAGGGTACGCATTTCATCAAACACGATAAGTTAATTATTGCAGGGTCCGCAATAGCTTGTCCAGAACAACAGTGCTCGCGGGTCTGAATTACATCAAGCCAACAGAGAGCGACGCGCGAGAGGAGAGAACTTGTTTCGGCCCTCCCTCCGCGCTCCCTCGACCCCACCCCCGCGCAGCGTTATATTTGACTTTCAGATTTTAGACTGTTCTCCACACTTGCGTGATAGAATTCTAAACCCTTGATTTACTCATCAGATTAGCCTGTGTTTACTCTTGACTTGTTCAAAGGCAAGTGTATAACGTGATTCGAAAGCGCGCGCGCACGCGAGCGACGAGCGACGAGTTTGCAAACGATAAATCTGAAGTTTGTCGAGTACGCAGCACAGCAGCAGTCGCGTAGTTGTTCTTCTCGTTTCAATTTTACATCTCGAAATCATCGTTGCAGATGAAAAACTCCTTCATCGGAGTTTGCCACGGTTTCGTTATAGACGAGCGAGCGCGCGCGTGTGTGTGTGTGTGTGTGTGTGTGTGATCAATCTCGGTGCGCACATCGAGTCCCTCGACTTTGGCTCGATTGATTCGAGCACATAATATCGCGGCGCGCGCGTGTGTATACGTGAAATTCGCCGCAGTCAGACTCGTCGGGGGAGCTTTGTTTTCGTCGCTCTCTGCAGCAGCAGCAGCACCAACGTGCGGCGCAAATACAAAACGCAGCCGAGTCGGGAATAACGAGGTGTTTGCCCCGCGGATTACGCGCCCGGCCGAGTCAAAGGAAAAACACGCATTTTAATATCGGAACAAAAAAGCGGTGGTCTCGCGATTCTCGGCGGCTGTAGGGGCGAGCTGATTAAAAGGACATTACGCGGACTGATCCGCGCCGAGCCCGCGCTGAATAGTATATCGCCCGTTCGTAATTCAATCTCCCGAGATAAGCTCGTTGCGATTGGCATGTCACGCGCGCTCCCGTGTGTATACGTGAATACTTCCTTTTTCACGCGCGCCCGCTCAACCAACCCTTTTTATTGCGGACGTGAAAATTCGCTCGCGGCAACTCCCCGGATTAATCCTGGTTCTGTGATTATGCTGCAGTCCCGTGACCCTCCCGATTTGCCATTCAACGGGACGTAATTATGAGTAAGTATATATCCCAACCGCGGTATATATAAGGCGTTGGATGTACACGTTTGTGTACTCGCGCGTGGCAGCTAATCGGGTCGCAGTATTTCAAGTCTTATTGAGCCGGCAATTGAGCTGAGAAACAGACGATAACCCGATTAAAGATCGTATAACTCGGTTATATCGCACACTCACCCCCTGCCACCCGAGTGTTGATCGAATGAAAAGTTTCGGCTGTATATAAACTTCGGCGCACGGTAAATTCATCCCGAAGTTTTTAATGAAAAGCCAGGACTGAGGAGCTCGTAATACCGTATAGTCCGCGAGTCTCGTATACGCTGATCCGCGGCGTGCCCAGCATTTTCACACGTATAAAACTCCAATTTCCATGATCCAAAAGCCGCTCAAAAATCTCCAATTTAAAGCTCGCGCTGGCCCGTACGCTGCAGCTGGGTTAAAGAAGACGTACCGAGAGCCGAGATACGATCCTCCGACGATTCCCTCCACTCGTACAACCCCCACTCGCGCACACGAGTGCAAAGACTCGCTTACTTCGAGTCAAAGCCATCGAGGCCACGGACGGAACGCGGACCGTACAATTGTGACGAAATTCGCGGGTTACCGAGGGAAGAAATCCATTATGCGTTGTGTGCAAATTCCTCGTGGCCCGTTCCAAAGCCGTTCCGTACGCAGCTCAGTCAAAAATCTAAGCACCCGAAAGTATGCAGATATACGCGGGAGGCGATCGACTCGGTGTATACATATAGTTACGCTCGCAAAAGCCGGGCGAACGAAAAACGTCCCCCTCCTTGCGCGCGCGCGTATCGGAATGGCTTTGCCGATAACGTTCGAGAAATTTTACCCGCGCTAGGTAATTATGCCCGCGTAATTTTCAATTCCCCCGGGGCGAAGGGGGGGGCGGGGAGCTAGGCGAGGAAAACTCTCTGTGCGGCACGTGAATCGGCCTAATTATGCGCTCTTTCGAGGGGAAGGGATGGCTTTTGATGAGAGCGCGCGGAAAAATTGAAATTCACCGCGCGCGCGAGAGGGAGAGAGAGAGGGGGAGAAACACGGTCAGTTGATTCGGAATAAGCGACTATTCGAGACGTCCCTGGCCAGACGCCGGTTTGACTATTTCGGGGGACTTTTCTATTTGTATAATATCTTCAGAATGGAAATTTCGGTTCGAGAGTTTCGTCTCGACTATTACATCGACTCGAACGTCGCATTGTAGGTGAAAAATATCATCGCGGTGTATGTCGGAGAGGAAATTTTCAAAATCGATATTTCGAGCTGATAATTTGCAAAGAATGATTTTCAAACATACTTTTATGCTCGTGTACATCTTTGAAGTGAAAGTCAATTGATGCTGTTGAATGTGTCTTCTATTTTGTTTTGGAGAGACAACGTTTCGGTGGCTAGATACTGTCACCCATTTCAAGTCTATAAGCCAGTTTGAGACATGGAGTTGAATTTGTCGATTTCTCCATTAACAGCTATTAGATTTGAACTTGTAACAGAGGTTTTCGTCTTTTACAAGAAAAATAAACAGAGATTATTCTGATTTATTATCCTCATGACGCTCATCGTGTGATGATTAGTCTCTACCTTGGTTACACTATAATTATTATTATTATTCACTAATAACTATACGAGTTGTAGAATCGACAGACTTGTCAGTATCTAGCCATAGAAACATTTTCAGTCTAAAACCAGCACAATCGAATGAATCATTAAAGATCGTCAATTAATTAATTAATTAATTAATATGTAACTTTGTAGATGATATTCACTTTTATAAGTTGGGATATAAAGATTCCATCAAGAGTTAATAGTACTACCTCCAAAGAGAATGTAAGTAAGTCATTTTATCCTAGCGCAGCATAATCCTCGTGTAGGAAGAGTTGTACGCTTCTGTATTGCATAAGTTTTCCCCCAATTTCCTCGTAGAAGTCAAGCGTACAATGTGCAGTATTCACAAGAAGAGAATATTTAACAAGATCGTGTGATAAAGTTGTAGAGCCACTAATTGCTATGTTTAGTGATGGATAGAGAGATCAGCGTTTTACAAATTTCAATTTAAATCGCAATAATTATCGCAACACATCATTCGCGCGCTTGAGTATAGTAACCTTGCAATTGCTGTTTGTTGTTAATGATTTATATAGAACAATTATGCCCGCTGGTCCCCGCTTCCGAGCAAAATTTTCAACACAGTTATTCGGCTGAATGATCACATTGATTCGACCTATTTAAGATTTTTATAGCTCCGCAATATATTGCATGGAACCAAAGAAGATTCACCAGAATAACTGTCGCGCTCCGAAATTCCAGGCGATACTCTCGCGGCACTTGTATAATTTCAAGGATACTCGGATGCACATGTACATAGAGGCGACCCTGACACTTGATAGGCGCGCTCCCGCGCGCGTGCAACTATACGTATATATAATGTATATTCACCATCGGCCGAATCGGAAGCAGGTGCGAGGGGTGAGTTCGGGGGCTGGGGAGGAGCAGTCTCGTTGCCTGGAGCCACTGTATATAGCGCACGATAATATCACCGCACAGAGGAGAAAAAAATCAGCACATCACGGCACACTTGATCACGAGCGAGCGGGAGCGAGCACAAGGACACGGGGGTGGTGGGCGAGCGGTCGGGTGGGTTTCAAGTAAGGCTGTCACGCGGCCGACACTCTATACCAACGGCAGCAGCCAACCGAGCGGTCCATCGCGCTCCGCCGACGCGACGAGCACTGCCGCCGCAACACCCTCGTACCGACGAGAGCGCCGGCCCACGCCTGCGCGACCCTTCTCTCTCTCCCTCCCACCCCACCACCCGCGCGCGCGCACGTTCGCGGCTCTATATACCGTCTCCGAAAGCATCACGCTCTGTCCGACTTGCCGTCACCATTGTGCGCGAATTAATTTTTTCCCCCCTGCCTGGGAGTCTCGCCTGATTTCCGACTCGAGCGATCGAACCAGCAAGCCGCTCGTCGGCTCGTTTCGATTCTTCAGTATAGACGCGACTCGTCGAGCCTATTCGATTGATCCTCGGGTGACGCGACGGCAGTATAACGCTCGAGACCGCGGAAGAAAGCCGGCTACTTGGACGGGCTGATTCTGTCGATAATTGACGGAACAACTAACCGGGAATAGTAAATTCATCGGAAAGTAGTGAAGGTTCTTGAGTTGCCAGGTAAAGGACCTTTTTGACGTTTCGATTTCCAGTAGGTATCATTGGAACAATAAAGGTCATGCGTACGTATAGTATTCGAAGTCAGCGAAATTCGAATGTTAGGCTTGTCGTCTATATTCGACTGACCAAAAACTATCCCTGAATTAATAATCACTAATTTATGTTTTTCAAAGTCAATGGAATTTGAGCTCGAGGCGATGATCCTCTCAGCAGTTATCGAGTAGTTCTAATGACCGAACAGATTTGCACAATTACAAAATAGCCTCAGTCGGTCACGGCTCTCGTCGATCAAAATACGCCGAGCTGAATTCGGGCTCAACGTGAGGCGATTACCAACCAGTTGTGGCCATATCATTCATCGCTAATCGAGTTACAAATCAGGAGATACCCCGTGCATCTGCACACCTTCTGTCGTGCGTACAATGCTCATTCGAGACTGTATCATTCGAGGACTAATCAATGATGCAATAAGTGACGCGAATGAAGGCACTATTACGGCGCTGTGGTGAAACGGCTTTTTCGCACATCCGAGCAAATTCATGAGCCGCAGAGAGTAGCCAGAGGCCCGGGTAAATACGCCGCCGGTCCGAGCTTATGAGCTGCTCTGATGATTCAGTGCACCAACCGTTTGCTCTGCATACGAAGAGCAGCTATGTTTGAGGTACGCTGGCCTAATCAACTACGTGCCTGTTCATGTCAGTCCGTCAAGGTGAGACTTTTGACAGGGGTGAAAAAGTATATCTCGATGGCTCGTGAACCAGTTATATTCTCGAAATCCCGCTAATGAGGTCTCGTGAAGAATATCCACCTGATTATGTCCTTTCTCGGAAAATCGAATAAAATACTCCTATTTCAAAGAATCTGGAAGTTATAAGTACTATGAACAACGGTATTCTTGTTAATTCATTTTACTAGAAATGGTTTTCTAGAATAAAACTCTTCTTTAATAATATAATCTCATAGTATGTTATCTGATTCTCTAGAATAGGACTGTACGATTGTGGTCTGACACAATCCAGCTCTTTCTACTGAATCGATATATTCATTTTTTTCCATCCCTGTAAAATAGAACATTATGGATTATCTCTTTGAAATAGGGCCTTACCAAGTGATTTTCTTTGAAATATAAATTCATAAGCGGAAACAGGAATATGTGGTTAGCAGCCAATAACTTATGATAAACATAGATTCGCTCAAAACAAGTTTCCTTTTGAATAAAATTAGGCTAGTCCAATTTTCCTTCACACTGCCAATCAAATTTTGCAACTATAGTGCCAATTCAACTTTTTCTGGGCTATACTAGAATCTGTTCAACGAAATGTCTGACTCCTGTTAGAATCTAGAGCTTCCATGTAGAATCGGGGAAGACTTGTTTTTGCGAGCGTAGTGGACTAATAAACTGAGAAAATATAAATTTGACAATTCGAATATTCACGAACGAATAACTATGGGTCTTCTCAATATGAAATACTCGGCGAAATTAAATGGGAATGAGTTGATGAAAGAAAAAACGTGAAAGCTACGGCTTCAAAAGGAAATTGAGTTTTCCAATGTTTACGGTGTAATAAGCGAATCACGAGCTAATGTGGAAAAAGTAACGTGGTAAACGATAGAATACTAGTGGAATATATAAAGGGACGAGAGGGACGGGGGAAAAAAAGTAAGAATTCGCAACGCAGCGCGGCGCCGGCGTAGCGATTTTCTCGAGCGCAAGGGATTTTACTAATGCCTCGGCTATGCTCGAGCTAAATGCGCCGCCGTTGAGTCAAAAATTATTCGCCCTTGGAGCTTCGCGGCAATCCCACTGCGATGATAAATAAGTGCGAGGAGACGCCGAGAGAATTTTCCTTTCGCTGCGGGGATCCAGGATATTTTTCCCGATGTCAAGTGCTCGCATTTAATAAGGGTCCGTGACACTGCTCTCGAGCTGAGCAAAAAACTCAAGAATGTGTTACCGGTGTGGTTACAACTGATGTTTTTTATAGCCGCATATTTTTGTACGGGGTGGCATGACAAGTATTTCAAGTTCTATTTCAAGAACTTCCGATTTATGTATGCAGGCGAACACATGCCCTGGGTAACGCATTTTGATAGAACGGAACGTGCGAGTTATTGAAGTAAAGTGTATGAATATTTTTGCTATGATGACAAGCGAGTTTTAACCAACATGATATTATTATACATAAATTATAATCAAAAATCGTCGAGAATAAAAATTACGCGTTCCCGTTCTGTTTTGCATTGTACGTAAACTGACGAAAGAATAAACGAATATCGATTTTCTCATTTTAAAACTCATCAATTGAATGAGCTCTCCGAATTCACGGGAGAGTGTTACATTCTAAATAGCAGCATTTAACGATAAAGCAAGTTTCACGGGAGTAAAGGCTAGAATAAGAGCCAAGCCAAATAGAAGAGGAGAAGAAAGTGAAGGATAAAATAGAGGAAGAAGCAGGTTGTTTCGCAAGTTCGCTGTCGGTGAGAGGGCGCATTGCGGGCGAAAGTCGCGCTGAGAGGGGGTCGGGAATGGAACGACGCGGAAAAAGGAGCAATTTTATTATTCCGCTATAGGGGCTCATCCCTCGTAAGCATGTTGCAGCTTAGCTTGTCCGCTTTATATAATATGGCGAGAAAATGTCTACCTCCTGACCATGTACCTATGGACTATCGTGGCGCACGAACGATTCCAGCCTTGGAAATTAGAGCCAAGAGATTCTCTCCTGAGATTTACTACCAGAATTTCCCATTTCGACACTGCTTCGCCTTTACCGTTATGATGAATCACTTGAACAATGTTTTCACAAAGGAGCTTTGTGTGAAAAAAAAAATGGTTAGAGATATCGATTATGAGATATCGCCGTCGACATATAGATCTCGAACTAATTGACCGTAGCTCCGCAATGATTCAGAGGGATATAAACAAAGATTGCTAGAGATATCAACAACGATTGCAATGAGAAATACAAAATCCCTTATCTACAGTTTACGGGGAGGTGAACAACGGTATAAATGAAGATTCTATGTCTTTGCTATCATCAAATAAACCTCGAACTGACTTTCCTCTTCCCGTAGCAACGGTAGCTAGAGATATCAACAATACTTCGTCGATTCTCGGTAATCCTTCACAGTTATTTGTATATCATCTTTGCTTCTCACTCGTTTCATTACTCATTTGTTTCATTGTTAGTTCGTCGATCTAACATTGTCATTGTCTACTGTTACTTATATTATTATTCGCTGTCATAATTCCTCGAATAAAATGTACGTAAACGTAAAATACATAAATTAACGAATCAAATTCTTGAGTATTCGAGCCTCAAGGAGCATTAAACGAGGAATTGAAGGGAACTTCCCAAAAACACTTTAGCAACGATTACTAAGGAAATAAACAACGTATTTTGCTTAAAATTCAAATCGATCCACATCTTGGCACGACTAACCTGTGTGCGAAAGTTTAGGAAGATCAGACGATTTTTTTGAGAGTTATCGTGTACCGAAACGATATAACGCTATAACCATATAACGCTAATCCTTATATAAAAAGTGATGGGGGTCAAAGTGGAGCCAGTTAACTCGTGATTTGATTGGTGTAGACCTAACCACGTGACAAGTCGAGTAAGATATAGACATAGATAGTGAATGCAGGCGAGCAAAAAACATAAGAACAATAAGTTTTGAGGTTCAAGCATGAATTATAGTCATAAGAAGAAAAAAGAAACTATTGAGATAGCTACAAAATCATTTCTGCAAGATGCTGAATAAAATCTGAATATAGGTTTTTAAAATGCGAATATTGTAAATTAATTGATAAGTAAATAGGAAAGATTATCATGTGAATAATTGTAACATAATTTTGGAACGCACAAATATAGAATGTAGTAGTAAGAAACGTTTAAATAATCAACTTAGAGAATTATACAAAATTTGAAAATTTTAGGAAATCTTTATCGCAGTCCACCATAACTATGAGTGAAATTGAATAAAAAATATCTACGTATCGAAGTTGACAATCGCAAATGGAATGTTTTTTTTTCAATGTTCGGTGGAAACTAGAATCAATTTTGGAAAAAAGAAAAAAAAATTGAATTAAAAAGAAGCCACGAGTTTCATAATTTATTACTAAAATCGATTAAAAATAGTTAATAGAAACTTTGCAAAAAGTGAGAATCTTCATTCATTATCATTTTCACTTTTCAAAATTTGGATATAATCACCTTTCAAATTCATGACAGGTTTACCCCAATTTATCTTTCTACACGTGCTGCACTTGTTCCTCTCTAGAGTCAATTAGTACTAAAAAAAGTAGTTCCGTTTTATTCATGAATATTCTAAGAAAAAGAATGATAACTAAAAATAACTGTATCATAAAAATCAAGTGTAGAAAATACTATTCTTTTCATATACGTTCTTATGTGAGAAACTAAAAATATTGACATGAGACGAACTCATTATTCATATCCAAGTATCTTAATTATCATTTCGCGTCTGTTCTGTGATTATGCCTTTTTAGGAAGGAGAGTCTATGCTGATAACGACTCTTCTGAATAATGGAATTTCATAAATTAATTCATTTATTCATTTTTTGGAGAGTTATAACAATTTCTTATCAAGTATGTATGCTGTGTATGTCTGTATGTGATAACGAGGATAGAGGCCCATCCATTTATTCTTTGAGAAAAAAGAGATCACGTAATAAAGTTAAATTATTAGTAAGATGGAAAGTGATACGCCACATGTTTTTGGAATTCACGTTATTTCTGACAAAGACAATCTTGAAATATGCCATTTGTAAACTTGTATTAAAACAAATTATGAGTTTATGATTGATAAAAATCATAATATTCAAATTTAACAAATATCTTGAATGATTTTTTCTACCACATCCAGAAGAGCAAAAGACTGGGTAGAACGCTCTTTTTAATAAATTCTACCAACGATGTTCCTTCTGCTATTTTTTCCATTATTTCAACATAGGCAATTATGCAACAACGGTATTTGACAAGAGAAATGAAGACTCCTGGGTCCTGACTACAGATGCAACGTTTTTTCGAGGATATTATTCCAACCTGGTGATTGGCCATAGTAACCGAACCACCGAGATCGCCCTGGCAAACTTCCGTAATGCAATGACCATGGGGAGCTGCGCAAACATGTTCATTCAAGACTGTCTTGTAGTGAACGAATTCCATTGGGCATTCGGTGACGTGCAGCCTGGCATTCCTCAGCACCATACTTTCTTCAGAAAATGACACCACCCACCCAGCAACCCTTATAATTGAATAAGGGGGGGGGGGCTCAGTTTCTCTGAGCTAAGGAATCGAGCTCACGGTCTGGCTGAACTTGAAGGGCGGCAATACTTTCCGCAAGACCAGATCATTCGATACCAGGTTGTCAGATATTTTGAAATCTTCGTGGTGCCGTACCACGATGACTTTGTGCTTTGAGCCTCCTTTATTAGCCACAGTGGTGCCTACCCGCGCGTTAAGCCATTGATAGTATATTTGGTGCACTGAGAAGTTTTCAAGACTGTGCTCATAGATACTATACTACCAGCGCAGCAGAGCCGTGGGAGTCACCATTCTTGGATGGTCCTGGAACTCAATAAACTCACCTATACTTGTTTCATTAGCCAAGAGACCGGATTTATTCTTAATTGTACTTGAACTTGCAACCAGAGCGGGGATTTTTTAGAATCCATATTGAGAGTTGTTTGAATTGAGTAATTGAATTTTTTTCTAAAATTATTACTGGAAAAACAAGACGATGAAGTTCCAGTAAGCGAGACTATACTTACCCAGGCATGGAAAAAACGAAGTAATAACAGTCAGTATCGTTTTTGGTGAACTGTACAACTAATTTATAATTAGGTAGCTGCAGGCAATTTGGCACGTTTGTCAAATTTCGTATTTCCGGTGCTCTCTGAGCATCAGTCACCCTCGGGACATGTTGGGGGTATTAAAAGAAAATTTTCGGTACCTTCCCCGCCCATCTAGTCCATTTTCTTTTTTTTTAATTTACATTTTTAATGAGTTAAAGTGGTTGGATGATAACTTTAGAGATGGTTTCTTATAGGTATTGAGCTAAGCTTTAAGATTCTGTTCGCAGAATTTCAAAATTCAAGTTTATCATAGTCAAATTTGCGAAAAACCCTTAGGGGGTGGCGCATTAGCTGCAGTTACCTTAGTAACTAAGCTGAATTTACAGCTGATTAATTTACCATGTATGTAAATAAATAACGATATGGTCTATTTTTTCTCGAAATGAAACTTATTCTTTGTGTTACTTATTGACTCATATATGTCAACTTATAATCGAAATACCTTTATGCATTCATTATTTTTACAGAGAGAATTGTGTGATCTTATTCTGTGAATAGGCATCGATGAATTCGAGTATGAAATATTCTTCATCGACTCGTCCTTTTCTGGGTATAGGATTAGAAGTGCGAATGATTTACGTCAATTGTATCAAGCAGAAAATATGACTATCGGTAGATAACAAAATAGTGAATATATATAGCACATGTTTTTTTCACCTTGACAAATCGGTGTTTCCATCGGTTTTTTTCACCTACATAGTAGCGGTACCAAGTTTTGAAAGATGCTTTGTCATACTATACATTGAAATAAAAAACCATAACGAAAAAAATGTTGACTACTACCTAAGAAAATGTAAGAGTGAATATTTTCTTCATTCGACGAAATTATTATCATTACGGTTGAATGATAATGATGACGAGAAATCCGAAAAAACACCGGTGGAATTCGTCAAGTGCAAAGATGCGCGATAAACCGTAAAGGGAAACAGGTTTACGCTTTTCACCTTTATTTACCTCGTCCCCAAACTAACGCTTTGACAGATTCTCTGTCCCATACGCGAGCGCTCGAATTTGGTTCCAAACCGCCCGAGCTCGTTCATGTGTATACATCTGCGAACCTCGCCCGACCAAATCCAACCAAGCTTCAAGACACATCCTCTTAGCAGTATTCTCTCAGCAAATTGGACTGAATTTCAAGCTTCTCACGCGTTTGCCACGGCTCTCTTCCTTTTCTAGCACACGTTAGACCGATAGCTCAGCTTCAAGAGTCTTTCTTCGTGAGATGAAAACATACAGCCTGAAGTTTTGCTGGGTATAGCTCCTGCTAGATGTTTCGTTTCCTTTTTCAGTGAAGTATAACACTCAGAGTATGAAGCGTTATGATATGCTATACACTTCATTATTCATATACATCAATAGCTCAAATTGAAACGGTTCCTCTACACTGTTCACTGAACTGCCGAGTAATTTTTTCTTGTCTATATTTTCTTCACCGTAGCTATGAAAAAATTCCAGGGCAAACTCGCAAATGGGAAAAATTGAAATAAAGAAAGTAGTGCAGCTAGGGAGGGAAAAGTTCTTCTCCTGAAGAGCGCTTAAAAAGGGACATTAGACAAAACGTTGGTAAAAAAAACGGCGAGCACGATTGTGAAGTACTGAAATGGAAAGGAGAAAAAAGCCAAAGAGAGAGATGAGGAGAGGTAGGAGAACTGCACTGAGAAAGTGGAACAACGAAGCTGGCGGGGCGAAAAAGAAGCCGACAAAGCGAATGGCTAATCGCGAACAAGGGATAGGAAATGGAATAGGCTCCGTTCGTTATGTGGTGTACAGGGTGCGTTTCGTGCCTCGACTACTCGAGATCACTTTCTCTATTTCCCTTCGCTCAAGAGTTGCGAGGGGGAAATTGGAAAACTTGACCGCGCGAAAACTCGCAATGTTCTTCCTCCTTCTTTCGCCGCAACTTTAGCGTAGCCCTCTTGCCCTGTACTTCAATCGCTCTTTTCATAAAGCGTTGCGCTCATCTTAATTCCGAGCTCGATATCCTTACTCACCATTGAGGCCGGCTTGAACACCGTAAATTATTAGAAAGACTAGTGTCCACTGTTATGAGACCGATTGAGCCGAATATTGCTTGGAATCGTGCAAGTTCATGTGATGTACGGTTTGTAAAAAAATCGTTGACAACTGAATTGGTAGTGTGAAGTAAAGCGATTCTGAATGAATTGAAAGACAAATTGAATATATCACACGCACACACACGGTCCTGAGCGAGTGTGGCTGAATAACCTTATCGATACTATTCTTGCATTATTCCCGAGTATATTAGTTTGTAGCTTCATCACTATCTAAAACTTGAAGCGACCGCTAAAGCTAGTTCATCTCTTTGAAAATAATATTATATTCCGAGTTAATTTTGATGATGTCAATTATTAGGACTTATCGAATTTAAGCAAAAAGCGATAGTTTTTCTTGAATTTTCTCATCAACCGCATATACTAAGCTTAATAATCGAATCTTCTCTACAGTAAAATTGTTGAAACCAATAATTTTTGTTTAATCCAAAATTTTACTCCACAAATACCCTGTACAACTGGGTACAATTTTTCAAACTTTAACATTTGAACAAGTGTACAGATAATATCAATTTGTTGGACTTAGTGAGCCATTGCTGATTATTGAAAAGGTGAGTTTGCGAGAGAAAAAATTCACGCACCCCGGACTGGATTCGAACTATCATCCTCGGAATCCCCAAGGCGACTGTTACGAATGTGTGTGTTACACAGATGTAACGAGCAGTTGTCTACCTGGTAGCGCAATTGGCAGCGCGTCTGACCAAATATCAGGAGGATCCTTATAGTTCGAATCCAGTCCAGAAAGCATGTTATTTTACACTTATCATTGATGCTTCATCGCCCTCAACAGATGTCGTATTAAGTTTGGGCTGCTACAGACGCTATAAACTGCTATAGTTGGGAACGATGCAAGAATAGTTTGATGCAAGAACAGTGATTCAGCTAGGCTCGCTTAAGGCCGTAATATAACTTGGGGTTTTGGGAGTATTGAACTGAATGGCTGTGCCGAGTGTCTATTCATGTACCCAAGAACACATCGACGGCCCTTTTGAAGGAAAGCATATTTGAATCCATCAAGAAGAAAAGCACATATTTCTCGGACGAAGAAAAAAATATCGAACTGTTATTCCCCGTGAAAAAAATAATAAGGTAACTGTAGCTAATGTGCCACCTCTAAGGGTTTTTCGCAAATTTGACTATGACAAAACTAACATTCTGAAATTCTGATGCTTACGGCATTTTGAAGGGTAGCTCAACACCTATCAAAGAGTATCACTGTAATTATTATTTACCGATTCAAAATGTCAATTAAACAAAGTAACACAAATCGGGTACATTGACTGCACGTGCATCCAGTGTGGCACGTTTTCATAATCACTTGTTACATTCTATCCGCTATACACCCACAGAGACGATAAAATTGAGATTGAAATAAACTTGAAATCATGTTTCCATAAATATTTTAAAAAACTTTTGACATTTAACTAAAAATCGATATCTAAATTATTACAGAATCATAATCACATAACGCACTACTTAGTTTCACTTTTCTTTCATGTAAAACAGAATATTTTTAGTAGGATAGAGAATAATTTGTAGAAAAGCGACGCAACAAATCGAAAGATGAGATGTTTTACACGAGATAGAGTAGTCATATGTAAAGACATTAGAATTAAACTCATTTATCATAATTTATTAAGCATAGTGAAATAAGAAAAACATGAGAAAAGTAGAGAGTAAAACTTAAAACTTTTATAAGAGAGTGCTTCTAAATGCTAAATAAATGAAGAAGCGAAAGAAAATCTTTACACTTTTGCAAAAAAAATCAATTCATTTTTTCGGAAAAAAAAATTCAAGATGTGTTTTTCTTCATCCAAGAATCTGAAATGTGCTTTTCTTCATTCGAGAAATTGAAATGTCCTTTTCTTCGACGTAAATTTAGAATATACTCTTTGTAAGGGCCGCCGAAAAGCCAGTGGACAAGATTGGGCACCCAAAGATGACGACTTCTCCTAGTGAGACAGTTGTTGGAAGTAAGCAGTTTGAATAGATTATCTTAAAAAGCCAATGAAAAGTGGCTAGATGACTAGTGGAAATAATACAATGTCAAGACAAACGACCAGAGTCCTGAAGTTTTATTAGAACGGAACAATTCAAACTGCTCATGACTGATTGAGCTAAATCAGAAGTGTATATCATAGTTAAAGTGGCCGCAAATTCGAAGGGAAACTTTGTCTATTACACGGAGGTGCGTGATAATTCTGTAACAAGTGCGTGACAAGTTCATGGTCTCAAGTCAAAGCTAATGGCAGTAGTTTTGCTCTCAAAATCAACTAGCTTCTCAATAAACTACTTCTTCACCTCTTACATCACATTTTCAATCGTTTTTCAATTTTTTCGACAGTTGTTCTACGTCTCAGTAAACTATGAAAGATGGTCTGAAAAAACTTGTTGGATACGGATTGTCTGCGACGGAGATACACATGGACAACGCACAGATCGGCCCCGGAGAGCTATGATTGCTTGTTCTCTCACAGAGGACGCAACAAGAGTAGAGCATAGTCAATGTATTGTCAGCTCAATCACCGACCAGCCCAAACTCCGAACTTTCTCGTAGGCACATTGAGAGAAGATATTGTTGTCGTACATTACCAAATTGCATCGACGATTCGTCACAGTTTTGCTTTTCAAAAATGGAGACTTCATTCTGATAAAAATTCTTCTAAATAACGGAGTTTTTTTTGAAGTGTCAATATTTATTACATATATAATAATATTATCTTTTTATAAACAAGTACGTATGTTATGTGTCTGTATGTGATAACGAGAGTGGGGGTTCATTGGTCGATTCTTCGAGAACAATAAGATCCTGTAACCTAGTATAATTAATAGTACAATGGAGGTGGGGAAAAATATTTCATTTTATGAATATGTGATACTTCTGGTAAAGATAATCTTGAAACGTGCCAGTCCTTTATTGAATGGATTTTATAAACTTAAGTAAAATAAATGACACAATATCAATACTTCCAATCAGCAAATTATTTTTGTTGCATGAGCCAACGGTTGATTGAATATTGCCAATCACATCGTTTAAATGTACCTTAAGGGGTAATATACCTTTGTGACTTTTTTCCCAATTTTTTATTGGCTTAAACACTCCATAAACTATCTAAGAATGATTCAAAAAGTCGATCGCGCGGGGGAAAAAGTTTTAAGAGCCTCAAAAAACCGATTTTCTGAACAAAGTCGCGAAGCCAAATATGTGGTATTTACAGCGCGCGGACAGTAAAAAAAATTTTTTTTTTTGATGTATCAGTACGCCGCCATTTTGTATTTCTTGAAATAAATAAAGTTTGTTTTTTGTAATTGAAGACTAGTTCTTCCACATGTACCAAGCCCCATATTTTTAAAAATTTTTTCGTGCTCATGGTAAGTATTTGAAAATGACTTCGAATTCGGTGGTCTTAAAGGTATTTTACCCCTTAAAAAATGCCTTGAATGATTCTTTTTACCATATCCAATAAGGCAATAGATCAGGATGGATGTTATTGTTGAAAAATTTGCTTAACACTGTTTTTTCTGTTATATTTTCCATTATTGCAACATTCGCATCTATCCACTCACGCTGATTGGCAAGATTAGCGAAGACTATTGGAGTCTGTTCATTACTGCAACGCTTTAACGAGTCTATAATCCCAACCTGAAGTCCCATCGCAACAACCGGACCACCGACATCACCCTGACAAACTTCTGTAACGTATTTATCGTGCGGAACAGCGCAGATAGTTCGGTCCGAGGTTATCCTCGAGCCAGTACGCCTTTGACATTGGATGATGCGCAGCCTGGCAGTCCTCAGCTGCCATGTTCCGTTAAAAGGTACCGCCATCCAACCAGCAACTTTTAGAAGTGTATTCATGGCGATCGAGTCATTTTTCTTTATCAAGGAGATCGGATGCACAGTCTTGCTAAACGTGAATGGAGGTGATACTTTTATCAAGGCCAAGTCATTCGAAACCACTTCATCAATTCTACTGTAATGTTCATGGTGGCGCATTACGATGATTCTGTGTTTTGAACCTCCTCTGTTGGCTATAGAGGTACCCACTCGCACGCTTAAGCCGTTTACAGTATCTCTGGTGCACTGGAAAGTGGTCAAGATCGTACTCTTGGATATTATACTACCAGCACAGATATGAAAGTTATTATGTTCTATTGAGGCCATCCCTGGATGGTCCTGGATTTCAATAAGTTCACCAATGTTTCTGCCACCAGATAAGCGACCGTATGAAATATTATAATGTATATGGGTACTTGCGACCGGGATGGGATGTCCTATAATGATATTTCAAGATAGTTATCAATTAGCTGAATTTTCAATAAGTTTATTCTCGAAACTTAAGGCGATGAATCCAGAAGACGTGTCTACTTACCCAGACATAAAAAGAACGAAGCAATAACGATCAGTATCATTTCTGGTGAACAGTACGACTAACGGAAATTAGCCACTGAACTGAATTTGCATGCCTTGAATTCGGTATTAATGTAAATGAACATCGATGCCCTCTATTTTCTCTCGATATAAAAAATCATACCACTCGTTATGACATTATTGATTCAACTTGTTCAACGTATCATAATAATATCATCGTGTGAGCGTTTGATTGGTTCTAGAGAGTCAATTTAAAACCCAATTTCAGGAATTATTTTCAGTATAAAATATCTAATTAACAAATTTAAATTGTATTAACAAATCTGGAATTCATACCTTCTTCAATTTTTTTTATAACTTGTCGAAATCCCTCCATCAACTCTCGATTATTTTGTACTGTATTAATATACGATCGGAAAGATTATCATTTGATATCATATGTGTCGATTATAATTTCAGTAGATGTAGTGTTTGTATTACTTATGGTTTGCATTACACTTCTCACTGTCCTTGAAAAATAATATGAATGTATATATACTACATGCACGCCAGTAATTTTCAACAAACATATTTGAGAATCACCGCGCACATATCGCGCACTAGTGACGAGGTATGCATTTTCAAAAATTTGATGAGCGATGTGTTGGTATTTATTGGAGAGGAGAAATTAAAATTCGGATAGAAAATATTTTCTGGGCTCATTTGCCATTTCGATGGAGGAAATACGGAATCGAATCAAACGTCCAGAGGGCGGGGGTCTACAGATCGAACCATCAATTCTGGCGTGTCACCGTCTGCAGACTCACTCAACCCTCTTCTGACTTCAACTAATGCTGCAATTGTAAGTTTTTTATTGTCACGTTCAAGTGACACATAGTAAAACTAAGCTGTATATTGTCGGAGGACGCGATCGAAAAGACGGGGAAAAAATAATTTCTCAATTGGTTATTCGTATTAATGGTCTAATTCTTGTTTTCAAAATAAAGAATGGCAATACATCTAAAAATGAATGAAACGTTTCATTAATCTGAACTATCAAACTAGTTTGGCATATATTTCAACACTCGAAAAATAAATCTTTGAGCTTTAGAAATAAATTTCAAACAGCAAAATTTGCTATCAATCAGGGGCACATCATAATTAAAAGTGTCAAGATTAATAGGAAAACTATGGAGAATCAGACTATCAGCCTCTGGGTGAATGTAACTATAACATAAGCTTGACAACATTTTCTCCCTATATCCATGGCGTAGATTGACTAGCAAATGCATACAATCATTTGGTTTCATACTTACGAAAAATCTTTAATGAACCCGCTTGAAATTGCTTATACGAATATCATGATGTAGTCAATTCGGGTCATTGATTTTAGGTACCAGAAAAATTTTTCCATTTTTCATGAAATAAAAAAGATTTGCCCTTTCTTGTAACTTTCTTATTCACAGGCCTCTGGATAGAGTTCATAGGTTCTTAAAATGAAAAAGAAATTGCAGAATTCATATAATAAATACCAAATAAAAATAAATACCATTACGACATTTTAATCATTGTAAATATTTTAGAGTGCAGACCACTGCTAATATAACAAACAAAAAAACATGATCCTGAATCTATCCGTTGAAATTTAAACTTAAATGCGTCGAATCGATAATTTTCAAATACCGAGATAATTAATTTCCGGGCCCGTTAGCCCAGTAGGTAAACTTGATGAGATTGAAAAAAACATCATATGTATTAGTCTAACAAATGTCTGTGAGTCGGAAATATTTATAATAATACGAAATGTGTATTTTTGCTGCAGAAAATCGAATAAAAAGAAAAATCTAGAGCCGATACACTTATCGATGTACACGTTTCTCGGGGGGTTGTCTCTTGAGTGGAAAATTTCACAGGCAGCTCGGGGCGGCAGCCTCCTCCCAACAACATGCGCCAATCAGCGCAGCGCCAATAGTGAAACCCGTGGGAGTTGGGGCCAGGCTTCTCGAGAGCGGAGACTCTGACAGAGGTGCGAGAATTCGATTTCGACGGCACGGGCAAAAGTGGCAGAGTCGTCTGAGTTGAGGTTTGCCAAGCCAACGACGACTAGCGGAATGCGACGCTCGCGACAATGAGAAATCAATGCGAGAACTTCCACTGCTACGACCCGACCCTTCGATTATTCGCAAACCAATCTTTTACAGCACTCACTCGCATCGTGATTAATTCTCGCTCTTAATGGGTTCTGATGTAAACTGAGAGATTGAACTTTTTCAAACTCTGTATACGTCACCAGCTCAAATAACAATGCGCAAATAGAAATTGCTCAACTGCGCCATCGTTTGCATATGAACATCCTCTAAGCGATGAGAGTTTTGGAAAAAATCCGCACACTCAATGATTAGTTCGGATCAAATTCCGGTTGAATTCTGTATCATTAATTCTGGACAGTTGTAAAATAGTTGAAAGCTAAACGGCCGTCATTTGATTGGTAAACCATCGTAAAGTGAAGTTGTATAAGCAACTCGAATGTTTTAAGTTGAAGATCGAAAGGCCACTGGTCACGAGTTCAGCACAGGACTAGACCTTCAAGCCATAGTTTATCCAGGCTCACGAATCGTTTGAAGTCGAGGCACGATTCCACCCGCATATGCTCGTGTTTATCAAAGTGCTTCGATTCGCCCGTCAATCACTCGCACCCTAACGCAGCCGTGGATGTGTGTATCAGCATTGTCTGATGTTTATATTACAGAAGAGCTCACACGTCCGAACGCAAGAACTAATGATCGAAATCGAGAGTTAGACGATTGGCGCAACATCTATGATGCCT
>JAJGXB010000129.1:0-33975 GCA_020882725.1 Aphelinus certus
GCCAACCTGGTGGCGGAGAAAACATACAAGCCGCCCCCAGACCCTTCGACAGCGCTGCTCCCGGAATTTGATTCCAAAAAGAGCAAAACAAGCGAGTCGAAAGCAAGCGAGACCAAGGCGAACGCCTCGCCCCGTATCTCGGCGATATCATCCGCCCCGGATGACGTATTGGCCTTAGTGCAAAAGCTTGCAGCCGAGGTCAAAGAGCGCCGAGTTGCGACCGAAAAGCAGCAAGCGAGACTCAGCAACGCCGGATCCCAACAGAAGCAGAGCAACAGCAACAGCCCGGGAGGTGGCTAAACAAAGCCATCTTGGCCGAAGGAGCAAGGGCAGGCGGCGAGCGCCGCGCCGCCTGCGACAAAGAAAGAGGGATCACAGGCCACGATCCGCGACCCAGCCAGCTACAGCCACGGTTGCCCGAATCAGTCCGGCCTTGTGAAATGCTACGGGTGCGGCAAGGAGGGCGTGATCCGCCGAAATTGCCCAACCTGTTTGGGAAACGCAAGCAAGAGCGGTTAAACGAGGCTGATTCCGCTCTTCACGCCCTGCAGGCCTCAGTCGAGCCTCGACGCCAAGACCGAGAGCGCACGACAAACGAGTCACAGCAGGACGAGCCGGCGGGCGCCGACTCGAGCGGCTTCATAGATGCAAGCGACTCTGACGAGCCCACGCAACCCGAAGGACGAGAGGGAAATTGGTGGCTCCAAATCGCTATCGACGGGTATCGGCTGCGCGGCCTGTACGATACGGCAGACTCGCGCACGACGATGGGCAGCGTCGGACTGCAACTGGCCACGGCTTGCCGCCGCAAAGTCATGCCAGTGCGAGGCCGCACAACTCGCCTCGCCGACGGCTCGCCAGCCAAAATCACGGGATACGTGGATCTGCCATTCACGATCGCAGGCATCCAAAAGAACATCCGCGTCAACATTATGCCCGACTGTTGGACCGATTGCATAATCGGATCCAACATAATCACTGCATTTGGACTCGCTCACGACCCAACCTCCGGCAAATGCTTTGTGGGAGCAGCCAACGACTCAGTCGATCTCGAGTTCAGTGAGCTCGGAGGCGACATGTCCACACTCTGCGCGGCAGGGCTCGCCGACCTAACGGAAAGCGAGCGCCTGCAGCTGAATTCGTTGCTCGACAAACTCTTGAGCGATTGCCAGAGTAAACAGCTTGGGTGCACGAACCTGATTGAGCACGAGATCGATGTCGGTGGCGCGCGTCCCGTGAAACAGCGCTATTATCCTGTCTCCAAAAAGATCGAAGAGGAGATGCACCGCCAGGCCACCGAATGGTTGGAAACGGGTATCATCGAACCATCTACGAGCGCATAGTCGAGCCCGATAGTGATGGTCAAAAAGGCAAGCGGCGAGTACCGCTTATGCATTGACTTTCGCAGAGTCAACGCGCTCTCGCAAGCGGACGCATATCCGCTGCCGTTTATGGACGATATACTACGCAAGCTGAGACACGCGAAGTATATCTCCACGCTGGACTTAAGCAGCGCATACCTCCAAATAAAATTGAAACCGGGAAGCAAGCCCATAACGGCCTTTACAATCCCTGGCCTGGGGCTTTTCCAGTTCAACCGAATGCCATTCGGACTCTCGTACGCGGGCGCCACCTTTCAGAGGTTGATCAACATGATCATCGGCCCGGATCTGGAGCCATACGCGTTCGCGTATCTCGACGATATTATCATCGCCACTGATACGTACGAGAAGCATTTGGAGGTATTGCAAATTGTCCTCGAGCGGTTGAAGGCTGCAAATCTCTCCGTGAACCGAGAGAAAAGCGTTTTCTGTCGCTCGGAAGTGAAATACTTGGGCGTTCTTGTCAATCGCGACGGGATACGCCCTGACCCCGAGAAAATCGCGCCAATCATGGATTTTCCTGCTCCCACAACCCTGAAGCAGCTGCGTCGATTTCTCGGGATGACGTCCTGGTACCGGAAATTTCTAAAGGAATTCGCCGGACTGGCGGAGCCGCTGTCCAAGCTAACGAGCCCGCGACACGATTTCCGCTGGGGTGATGAGCAAGAGCAGGCGTTCGCCGCTATCAAGAGCCTGGTAGCGTCCGCGCCGCTTCTTCACCGACCGGACTCTAGCTCGCAGTTCGTCGTGCAGACGGACGCGAGCGATATCGGCCTCGGCGCTGTACTCACCCAGGTAGTTGACGGTGAGGAACGCGTTCTAGAGTTCGCCAGCCACGTGCTTACGCCGGCTGAGCGAAACTTTACAGAGACCGAGAGGGAATGCCTGGCCGTGCTTTGGGCCATACACAAATTTTGCCCCTACGTCGAGGGCTACGACATCAAAGTGGTCACAGACCACAGTAGCCTTCGTTGGCTATGCAACCTCCGAAACCCAACGAGCCGCCTTGCCCGCTGGGCGCTCGAGTTGCAGGGCCAATCGTACGAGGTAGAACATCGGGAAGTATACGTCCCCGATGCGCTATCTCGTATGTACGAGGGAGAGGAGGGTGTCTGCGCAGCGCTCTCCTCAACGGCCTGTACCGAAGATCGCTGGTACAGAGAGCAATACGGTAAAGTAGCCGACGATCCGAACAGCCACCCGCAGTGGAAAATCGTCGGCGGGCAGCTTTACCGTTTTCGGCCGAATCAGGAGATGCGAAATCTCCTGGGCGTCGACGACAGCTCGAGGAAGCTTGTCGTACGCCAGGAGGATAAGAGCAGCGTCCTCCGAGAGTGTCACGACGAAGCGACAGCCGGACACCTCGGAAAGGAAAAAACGTTCGCCCGAGCGGCAGATAAATATTACTGGCCGAGGATGTATGTCGAGGTAGCGAACTACGTGCGCGGCTGCCAGATTTGCCAGCAATGCAGAGTGGAGCAGCGCAAGCCAGCGAGCTTGATGGGCCGCCGCATAATCGAGCGACCGTGGCAAGTCGTCGCTTTCGACATCTCCGGGCCTTATCCTAGGACCGCGGCCGGATACGAGTACATTCTCGTATTCGAAGATTTATTCACTCGGTGGGTCGAGTGCATCCCCATCAAGGAAGCCGACGGGAAGACGATCTGAAAGAACTTCCATGATCGTGTAATTCTTCGCTTCGGAACGCCAGAGGTTTTCCATTGCGATAACGGGACCGAGTACAAGAACCAGCTCATGTCCAAAGCTCTGGCCGAAGCGGGGATTCGTCGGTCGTTTCATCCGCCTTACCAACACAGGCAAATCCCGTCGAGCGAATAAATCGAACATTCAAGACTATGATCAAATCGTATCTAGACGAAAATCATAGAAAATGGGACGAGAACCTAGCAAAAATCACGTTTGCCTACAACACCGCAAGCCAGAGCTCTCTCGGCACAAGCCGAGACACTCCGATGTCCAGACACTCTTGCCAGTTGTGCGGAACTCCGGGAGTCCGCAACACCCGGGACTGCTCGAACCGTGATCGCCACGATGAGTTCACGGAGAAGCCCCGCCGCTGGAAGTAGCTGCAGTCGGCGAGCCATGGGAGCCTACGCTGGACGATGGAGCCCATATCCACCATAGTTTTGATAATTTTTCTTTTCCTGTGCCATACTTTTCTTTACCTTTTGATATTTTTGCATAATAAATAGAGTTAAATTCAATGCTCTCCCGTTATCAATTTCCCGAAAGTCACCACTACCCCGATTTTCCCCACACTAAGACGCAACGACGCGAGGCAATTCCTTTTCGACGTCACCGCTCCGTCGGTTCCGTCTGGGAGGGGGCTGTCACGAGTAGCGCTCATACTCGTTATGAGCCTCGCGCCGAAAACCATATTTATCTGGCGATAGCGCCAAGCCCGGCATAAGCCCGCAAGCGCCCGAGCCCCGCATATCGAGAGCGAGTGAGCGGAGCCCGCGCGATACTTGATACGCCGTGCGCGACTCGCGGTCGCGCACAGGCCGGCCGACACGCGCCAGGCCGAGACAATTCAAACGCTACCGGCTAGCGAGCAACACGCGACCCACGCCACGTACGACCACGTTTTCCCTCGGACTTTCAACCCCGCGCCTTTTCCGGACGAGATCATCATCCGCGATCGTCGCGACGCCGCACCCGTAACCCCGACGGCCGTGACGACTCGTCTCGGAGAGCTCCGAGAAACGTGGGTGCGCTTCGTGTAGTGCCTTATGCGTGTCCGCTGGCCAGCGACCCGCCGCGACGACCGAGCTTCTCCAGGAAGCAAGCGTGCGCCCGCCGCCTTTACACGAGGAAGCCACCGCGACCCAGCCGCCATCCACGTGAACAGGACAGGAAGACAGCGCCGTAGCCGTATCGCAACATCCGAGTAAGTCCTACTTTGTACGCCCAAGCTTCGCGGGCAAGGACGCAGCGCGCCTTTGTTAAGCGGTCGCCACGCGGGCGACGTACGCGAAACCGGCCCTCAGCTCACGCGAGCGTGCGAAAGCCCTGGCAGCTTTCGCACTGCCAGGCACTGTAAACTAGCATTTTTTTCCGTTAATAAACCCTATCACTTTTTATCGAGCCTTTCGTTATTTCCGCATATCGAGACTAGCTTTTCCCCGATCAAACCCATCCCCTCTCCGCGGTCCCGGTGAGCCTTCAGCTCGCCGAGAAGAACTGAGCTACCTGGACGAGCATCGCCGGGAGGAACCTGCAGCGGCGAGCGCCAGCTGGCTGGCCAAGGGGCGCGCATTGCACGGCATAAGGTCCGGCCGCCCCCAACGAGCACAGCAATTTGTCAGCAAATCACCGCGCGTTTTTCCCGACGATAATCCCCAATACTCGCACGCGCCTTGTAACGAAGCGCCCCGTTACAATTCATAGCTTGTCTCGATAGCACGTGTTCCTTCAACTCTTGCTTCTCAAGTCCTCGTACGTAAATCCGAAATGCATTCCTCGCAACCTCTCGTAACACTTTATATACATCTTCGAGATGCGATTCACCGTCAAACCACTCAATTACATGATGATGACAGAATGAGAAGCTGTTTGTTATCAAGAACGGTTTCAGTAGATCTGACGAAGGATATGGTGGCTTTATTATCCAATGCGCCAGAAAGTTACTGTCAAGAGCTAGTACTGCCACTTCTATGGGTAGATATTTTCCATTTTTATCGTGGAATGGTTGGATATCAATGATAAAATCGCGCTTATACATCGTATAACGAAAGAATACGAGGCAGTAGTCCAAGTGTACAGTGAGAGAGCGAGCCAGAAACTAAGTGACGATCAGAAACCATTCAAATTTCCATGCCTTTACTCAAGAGAGGGGATGGACTCCCATTATGAGTTGAAGTCATCGACGACTTGGCGTGTCGAGTCTATTTCCAAAACATTGTCAAACTCAGCGTAAACTATACAATTGATTGTTCTCGTGAGCGGTTTCTCAAAGCATATTTCGATCGTGACTGTACCATTCTTAACTCAATTCCAATGGCCTGCAATATGAGCAGAAAGATCCATCGTGAGATCAAACGCAAACAGACAGTATCCATTCGCAAAATCAGCTCGATCAATTTCATTTCCCTCGTTCAAAAAATGAATACCTGTCCCGCTAAATAGCGTATGTAAGATTCCACATACTGTCGTGAATTTCCAGTAAAAGCAGGTTGCAGAGGTTTGCTCGGAATTTGAGTGCTGTCTATGTAAAGAGACAAAAAATTTATCGAGTAATTTTTAAAATCAAATGGGTTGAACTTTCGATCTCCATTGAAAGCTTTTTCGTCTACGAAACCAATTATTATTCTCTTCGGTAATTGACCAAAGATAACATTTTCTAAGCAATCACCAATGATTCCAATGTGTAATGTAAAAGATTTAACTTCTACGCGCGGGACCGGATATTTTGCCGTTGCCGAAGCAAGTGTTTTTGCGTGAGCAATCAAAACTGCAGGGCTCCCCTGTTGAAAAAAAATGACCTTAAATTCTGACCAGAAATTGGACAGAAATCTATCTGGTTTTTGGACGAGAAAAGTGTCTGATTTCTGGTCGATTGACTTGATATTCTTTTGATTTTCCGGTCAGTTTGAGCGGATTTTCAGGTAGCTTTGATTTTCAAGTCATATTGACCGGAACTCCGAGTAGCTTCAAACGAAATTTCCGGTAGTTTCGTACGGATTTCAGGTCATTTCCAAATGAAATTTCGGTCGATCCAACGGATTTTCTGGTAATTTCAAACAAATTCCCCACTCGATCGTACGGATTCTCTGTTCATTCGGAAAGGATTCTCAGGTGAATCTGACCGGATTTTCTGGTCAATCTCACGGATTTTCGAGTCAATTTGGAAGAATTTTCTGGTACATTTGGCTGGATTTTCTGGTCAATTAACTGGATTTTCTAGTCGATCGAACGGATATTCAGGTACATTTGACCGGACTTCCAGCTGAATTCGAACGGAATTTTACAACTACTTGAAGACGTAGCATCGTTTATAGCTTCAATAAGATCGCTGATATTCTTGTAAAAATCATGTTGAAAATGGAGTCTCGGAGCGGATTGAGGAAATGTTCTCGAATCTTCCCGGTTTATGTGAAGGGTTGTACAAGGGATTTGAATTTCCGAAAGACCTACTAACCATCTATCGGTCAACTCCACTTCTCGGGGTAAATGAGAAGAGCGGGAAATATTTGAGGCTACTGTTACTCGGGAGAACAATAGTAAATTTATTTTGAATCATATTCATATTTTTTCTAAGCTCGTGGCATCGATCCACGAGTTGAACTTATCGTGATAACCACTGATTCTTACGTAACCTCCGACCTCGAAACTGGGAACTTTTTGATGTTTCTGTCCTTGCAACGCCTGGCTAACTAAATTTTTTCTTGCGATATGTGCATTTTGTATGGTCACAGCTGCTGGAGGCATTTTCATTGTAGGGTGAGGAGTTAATTCAATTATTACTAATTATACTGTATCTTCAATTCAAGGAAATATGGTAGAATGATTTTCTGTATTTATTCTGATTGACCATTTATTAAAAGTACATTTACATAAACATGGGGAAGGTCCGTGGCGCGTGCCCGCGTCGATCGCGTGATTTGCGGGCGCGTCCGAGCTACCGGCTCGCCACGTAGCGATCGCGCGATAACGAGTGCTCGCGAAGCACTCGTTACATCCCCCTCACAGACGTTGGCTACCCGGAGCCAACTCGTTATCGTCTCGCGCGATTGGGATGTCTGACCGGCGTGGGTTCTGGGATAGGATTAGGTGGGAGAGATGTAGAAAGCAAAAACCCTGATTTCCTTAGAGAACCTAATTCATTGCCAGGCTGTACATGGTTGGGGGAGGGACCCCCCCGCTGGCTGGGGGGTCTCCCCTTCAGTCTTTTGACGGCTGGCGTCGCTCCTCTCCCTTCTCGTCTCCTGCCGGCCCCGGCCCTGGCGTTGGATATTGATATTGATATTTATTTTGACTAAGGACTCAAGGTCCTTAATAGTCACAGCCATTAAGGTGATACATGAAAGTACATATGGTAGATTAGGCAGTTACATGGAGACGCAATGTCCCAGTACCTTCGCACGAGATCGAGTTAGTTAAAAATGAAAATAAAAGTAAAAATAGTATAAAAATGAACAACACGGGTGAAAATAATTTAACAATAGTAAAAATCGGTTAAGCAACTAAGCAATAGGACATACTGTAATGGTACAAAACTCTATTCCACTCTACTGCAGGCCGAACTCAGTCTATACAAGGAACGTCTCAAGCGCGCTCTTGAAGCTA
This sequence comes from Aphelinus certus, assembly GCA_020882725.1. Classification (NCBI taxonomy): domain Eukaryota; kingdom Metazoa; phylum Arthropoda; class Insecta; order Hymenoptera; family Aphelinidae; genus Aphelinus; species Aphelinus certus. Next base: position 7,692 of record JAJGXB010000129.1, read on the forward strand.
GGTGAGCAGTATTGCGCTCGCAGCTCATGTGGCAGGGCATTCCACAGCTTAACAGTTCCCAACACGGAAGACTTGCGATAATAGTTGGTCCGGGCTGCTGGAAGAAGAATTTCGAACGCAGAGCACCTTCTTGAACCGTATTTATCGAGGGGTCTAAACATGATTTTGTCCGCAATGTCCGGCGGCTCTCGGAATCGTAGAATTTTGGCCAATAGACAAATGTATAAATAGTCCCGACGTCCTGCAAACGGCAGTATCCTAAGTCGACTGTAGACCGAAGTTATGTGCTCAAATCTTCTAGTACCGGTCGCGAACCTCAGGGCGGCATTCTTGCAGCGATGTAGTTCCAGGGTCAGCTCCTTGGAGAGATCGAGCAACACTCCTACACAGTAGTCCAGGTACGGGAAAACCAAAGCCTTGACGAGCAAGAGTCTCGTCTTGTAGGGAATGGCGTCGGCACACTTCCAGAGCCGTGACAGGGCTGCAAAGCTTTTTTTCTGCCGTCGTGGCGCAATACTGGGACCAGGAAAGGGTGCTATCGATGGTCAACCCGAGGAGCTTCACTGAGCCACAGTAGTTTATTTCACGCCCGTCTATCATAAGTAAGGGGGACGTTTGCCTCACGGACCTGCTTTATATAACCTGGGGAGCCCAACCAGATTGCCTGGGTCTTGGCAGGATTTATTGCGAGACCATTTTTAATGGCCTACTCACTCAGATGGCACAAATCGCTGTTGACCTTTTCTACAATGGCTCCAAGGTCCGCGGTCCTTCATTTGGCGAACATGTTGTAGTCGTCTGCGTACAGGGCATGTGCGCAGTATCTCAAGACACTGGGAGCGTCGTTTATGAAGGCCGAGAACAAAAGCGGGGGCAGTGTGCCGCCCTGCGGCATTCCTTCATCCCGCAGCAACGGGTTCGATGATTCCCCAGTATTAGCCACAACGCACTGAGATCTTCCCGAAAGGTACGAACGTACCCAACCGCTTGCCGCATCCGGAAGTCCCCAGTACACAAGCTTGTCCACCATCAAGTCAATGTTGACAGTATCAGAGGCCCTCGAGAAGTTAACGGCCACCAAAAGCACCACCTCTCCATCTTCGATTGATTTTCGGACGCTGTCGATTACCGAGATCAAGGCCGTATGAGTGCTTCGGTGCTTCCTAAAGCCAGACTGAAAGGGGTCGAGGAGGCCATTTCTATTGACAAAATCCGCCAGCTGCCGGTGGGCGAGCGTTTCGAGGACCTTCGAGGTCGCACTGAGGATACTTATCGGTCTCATGTCGCTCAGTTCCATCAGGCGGCTGCATTTCGGGATAGGACGCACTACAGCCTTTTTCCAGGCGGTAGGGAAGAGCACTCGAAGATGTTGGTGAGAGGGGCCGCGATGACCCGCATACACTCCTTCAGGAAGCCGGCCGGAATATCGTCAGGGCCACGGGCATTGGAGCGAGCCGCATCTAATGCCATTGACATGATTGACATTGACATTGAAATGCCATATTGACATTGGATGGTGGGTGGCGGACTTCCAGCGCCTGGCGGAGGGACGGTGCGAGGCGTGAGTTTGCCCCCGTTTGTGGTTGAGCCGGTTCGGGCACTTCTTGGGCTCCCGAACTTCCGGCCAACCACAATTGAGGTAGGTCTCCTTGCTCAGGGGGGCGGCCCCTCCTGGAGCACGCGCCCGCTTCTCGGCGCGGTTGCGCGCGGGGCGTTGACGCTAGAGTCGCTCGCTAACTCGCTCGCTCGTTGATCGGCTGCTGGGGTCAGATGTTGTTCCGTGGGCTGGTCCTGGTCATCCTACCGTTCTGGTTCTTTGGCGACGTTGTTGTCCTCTTCGTCGTAGTATTTCTTGAGGTGGGCCGAAGTTATCGGCCTGTATACGTTTCCGGCTTCGTCGGTTAGCTCGAAAGTATTCGTTCCTAATTTTCCGGTGATCTTGAACGGACCGGCAAAATCGGGTGCTAATTTGGCCGAGATTCCCTCAGCTGCATTTTATAGTATGCGGTTGGTCTTCCAGACCAAGTCGCCTACTTAAAAATCGTTCTCTCGTCTCCCTTCATTATAGTATTGGGCCTGGCGTTCCTGTGCTTGCGCTGAGTTCTCGACGGCGTGGGCTTGCAACTCTGGGAGATTGCTGACTTTCTCTTGCCAGTTCTCTAGCGCCGCCACCTGGCTTTCCTCTTGCGCAGTTCTCTTTTTTCCTGCGCAAGAAGCCTGGCTGTAGCGGTTGCCACCCGTATATGAGCATCGCAGGACTCGAGCCCGTTGACTCGTGCTTCGCCGTGTTATATGCGAATGTCAGCTGAGGTAACTTCTCGTCCCACCTCTTGTGGTTGTCCTCTAGATAGGACTTCATCATCTTCTTCCACGTCTTATTAACTCTTTCGACCGGGTTAGGTTGTTCGTAGTACGGTGGGTTGAAAGAGTGCTCCACGCCTGCTTCGTCTAGGTGCTTCTCGAGGTAGTCGTTCTTATAATCCGTACCATTATCGGTGTAGAGTATCTCGGGCACTCCGAAGCGCATCAGGACTCGCTCGCTGAGGTGTTGCCACACCGTTTTCCCATCTACTTTCCGGGTTGGTATGCATTCCACCCAGCAGGTGAGCAAGTCCTCGAAAATGAGCAGGTACTCATTTCCGCTTGGGCTGCGTGGAAAGGGCCCAGCGAAATCGGCAGCTACTATCTGCCATGGTCTGACTACCAGTCAGCGTCCCATCAGGCCGCCTGGTTTCCTGTGCTCTACCTTACACTGCTGACAGACTAGGCATCTCCTCACGTAGTCCGCCACGGCCGTGTATAGGCGGGGCCAGTAGTATCTCGCACTTACTCGCTCGAATGTCTTATCGCGGCCCTGATGGCCTGCTGTGGGTTGGTCGTGACACTCATGTCGTGACATAGCACATATTTTAGGGGGCTTCGTGGGGGCCGGATAGTCTATTATCGGCGCTCGTATGCATTCGAAGACTTTCCTTAGGATTGTAATGTGTTCTTCGAACGTCTCTGTTGCGATTACGATGTCGTCCAGGTATGAGAACGGATACGGCTCGAGGTCCTGACCTATTATTTTGTCTATCAGATGCTGGAAAGTTGCACCAGCAAATGACAGCCTAAACGGCTTTCTTTTGAACTGGTATAGTCCCATTCCGGGAACCGAGAATGCGGTTATGGGTCTCGATCTTTCGGTCAGTTCAATTTGCCAGTGCGCGCTGCTCAGATCTATGGTCGAGATGTACCGTGGGCTTCGGAGCTTCCGCAATATAATGTCCATATACGGCAATGGATAAGCATCGGGTCTCGATTCCGCGTTCACCCGGCGGAAGTTGATGCACATGCTCCGCCAGACTGTTGAGCGATGACGATCGAGCTCGACCATCCGCTGGTCGAAGGCTCGATTACGCATGCTTCGAGCATTTCCGCGATCTGCCGGTGCATCTCTTCCTCAATTCGTTTTGAGACTGGGTAATAACGCTGCTCTATCGGCCGAGCGGACTCGATGTTTATGTCGTGCTCGATCAAGTCCGTTGCTCCAAGTGTTTTGCTTGGGGCTGCGAGCATTTCATCGAGCATCGAATCTACTTGCAGTCTCTCGCTCTCCGATACTTCAGCGATACCCATAGCCGATAGTGATCTGTTGCCTTTGCTCAATTCTGTGAACTCGAGCTCTATTCTTTCGCTTCTGGTACCAACCCAGCACGATTTCTCCTTGGGTTCGTGTACCGCATTAAAGGCATCGATAAAATTTGCTCCCAGGATGCAGTCCGTCCAGCAGTCGGGCATTATATCTACACGGATATTTTTCATTACGCCTGCGACTGTGAACAGTAGATCTGTGTGGCCTACTATTATCGAGTATGATCCATTTGCGCAGCGCGTGCGTCTGCTCTTTGCTGGCATTATTTTTCGCTTGCACGCGTTCGCCAACTGTAGACCCAGCTGGCCCATTGTTGTTCTGGAGCCTGCTGTGTCGTACAGCCCTCTCAATCTGAAGTCTGCCACGCAGACTTGCATCCACCAGTGTCCCTCCCTGCCTTCAGGGTCTGTCGCTTCTACTTCCGGTTCGGACTGCGATGATTAGCCCGAGGTTATGGAATCACTGTCGGTTTCGCACGTCTGTTCTGATTTTGCGGCTTCCATCGATGATAGGACGGGTGCCGCCTCGTTTACCCGTTCCTCTGCTCGTTTCCCGTGTTCGGGTTCCCTCCAGTGGCTCCCTTTCTCTTTTGGCACGCAAGGAAATCTCTCCGAATTACATTCGGAGCGCCGCATCCGTAACAAGCGAACGGGCTGCCCTCGGGTGCTCCGGACCTCGCGTTGTTCGCTGCTGGTTGCGCCGGCTTTGCCTGTCTGGGGGGTTTGCTATTACCTCCCCCGGGCTTATGGCCAGTTTTACCCCCGGTTTGTTGACTAGGGGGCCGGTTTGCTGATGCCGCTTGCATCTCCTTCATTTCGGCCAGCAGTTGCTTCAGCAGCTCGTTCGTGCTGTTGTCCGGTCCTGCGCTGAACTCGGAAAGCTGCACATTACTCTTTGCCTGCTTTCCGTTTTTGCTGCCCTCAAACGCTAGTTCTGGCAGTAGCGTGCAGGACAGGTCCGGAAATGGCTTGTACACCTGTTCTGATTTCAACGCCAATTCAGCTTCGACGGCACGCATGAGCAGTCCATCGCGAAGTCGTCGCGACGGACCAGCTTTTGTATGCTAGGGTGGAGGTTGCAATGCAGCAAGTCTAGCTCCTGTTGCGAGATTGGTTGAGGGATCTGTTTGCGCATTATCGCTTGCAAGCAAGTGATGCATTCGCGCACCTTTCTGTCTGGTGCTTGTGTTCTGTTCGGCGCTTCCAGTGCTAGCATTTACTGGAAGCGCCGATCGTCACCGTACCAAGTTCTTGCCGCATTGCAGAACTGTTGCCATATCGTCCAGCTATGATGGTTGTTCTGGAACCAATCATGTGCCGTGCCTGTGAACAACTGCGACAACGAAGGCAACAGGTCTGCCTCCTCGATGTTTGACCGTCGTCGCGCATTGTCGATTTTTGTCAGCAAGTGCTCGATGCTCTTACTGTCCGCGCCGTCGAATTCGATGTTCCATCCGCGCACGGTATGGCCGATGTCGTGTCCCTGCGAGAAGCTCCTGGTACCGTACGGGTTACTCAGCGAGTCAAATGTTCACTGCTGTGTTATAGCGGGACCCTAGCTTCGCGTGAGCGGGCGGCTGTGTACCGGTGCGCTGTACGCTGCGTTCTGCCGATGTGTCCTAGCCATAGTGGCCCCGTATTTGATCCAGTTGTGATGGGCCCGTCTGCCTCGTAATAGTTGCAGGTGAGCGTATCCTGGCAGTTCACCGCCGGCGGCTGATTATGCGTTGAGTACACTCGGGGTGCCGGTGTCGCATAGGAAGTTGTGTTCTGTGCGCATTTGTGTTCCAGAGCGCTCAGCTGCTCTTGCTGTGCCGCCTGAGGGACCTCCAGGGCCTTCATTTGTGCCATCATTTCCCTCAACTGAGCTTGAAATCCGGTTAGGTACTGCACGAATTTGTTCAGCAGGTTGAACGCGTCTCCATTCGACGTCCGGAGGGGGTAAAAAGCCCCCTGTATCTCCGTCGAGTGCGTGCAATCGTGCCACCCCTGGAGGTCCGACGTATCGCTTTGTTGCTGGGGCTGGTTTGGCCACCCCACCTGACTCGTCGATGGTTCGTGCACTCGCTGATCCTGCTGATCGGTGAGTGTTTCTTGTTGATCAGCCAGATGACCAGCCTGCCTGTTCTCTGTTTCGGGGGCTCCAAGCATGGCCTGCAGTTTGCGCAGCACCTCCTAGTCGTCCAGTATCGGTTGGAGCGGGTGCGTCTCATTCAGCTGCACGTTAGGGTCCGCTATCGTGCTGCCCGTCCGCTCCATGACGATTTTCACGACTACTTCGTTTCGTAAGCTCACTAGCCTCACTCGCTTTCCGCGCTCCTCTTCGTCGGTAGGAAGTCCGAAGCCGAGTAGTCGCCCAGGAGCCATTTTTCTAAGCGCAGGTGTTGCGCAAATCTGCTGCCGTTCGTACGCAGTTCCAACAACTGCAGTCTCTTGCAGATCCTCGTGGTTCAAGTATTCTTGAACCACGAGGTCAATTCCACGAGTCAATTCCAGCTTTCTAGTGAGCTGGTCACGTTTTGAACGTTGGCCGGCATCTTCGATCTTGTAGCTTTCCGCTCGCTTGCGATGTTGACAAGTTGTTAGGGAAACTACAGGTGTGCGCTTCTGTCTGCTTAACCTAAGACTCTATGCGCATCACCAAGTCGCTCTTGGTGGTTTCAAGATTTGAAAATCCCGCAGAAGTCAATCAAATCCAACACAGATTTGTTGTTCGTGCGGGATGTCAGTTACTTACTTGTGTACGGCCCTCGTACAGTGAACTACAAATTTAAAAAAAAAAACACCTATCTATCACCTGTAGTTTGCCACATACGTGAGCGAGAGAAACAGGATAACGATAAAAAAATTCAAATATAAATCAAACAATTACAAAAAACAATTAGCTAAATCGGCCTAATCGCTCCTTTTCTGCTGACTAGGCTCGCTGCGATTGCTCTAGGGTGCTGGTGAAATGCCAGGAATTATGACGCACGTGATCGCGCTGATATTTACCGTGGTTCCCGAAAATTCTAATACCGCGAAAAATATGAAAAACTATTTCCCCGGTATTCGGATTACGACCATCGACAAGTGAAAAGTGTACGGTTTTTCACCCATTGATGCGGAAAGAATCGCGGCTCTACTTCGCGTGGTCATCGCGTCTCGCATTTGGAATAAAAATAATGAGAAAAAGAAAACAGAAACAAAAATTTATTTCATAAAAAGAAATCTTACCTAATTCTATCACTATTAACCAAAGGTACTGTTATTTTCTATTGGCTAGGAGAGCCATGACAAAAAGAGGAAGAGTAACAATAATCACGAAAAAAAGAATGAAAAACCGAGAAAAAAAAAATTTTATTAATGGGAATCAGTTCCCAAATTCAGATCGACCGAGGTTACTAGTCCGGTTCAGCTCCGATTCCTAAATTCGGTTCCGTTCCGATTCCCAATCCGGTGTGGCTACAGCCTACGTAAGCGCGCTGCCGTGGCACCTGAAAAGGTACGTCAGCCGCCCCGGCCCATGCGCCGCTGCTGCGCGCTGTGGGTGCGGTCTCTATACGCGCCCGCGCGGCCACTGCGCGCCAGTCAACTCCCCCCACCACACCGCGCTTGCCTGCCCCTTGCCGCACGCGCCTCTACCTGTTGGCGTGCCTAGCTGCAAGCTCGCGTTCGCGCGCTCTACTGCCGAGGGCTCTCTCCCCCTTCCTCGCGGGCTGTCCCGCGTCAGCTCGCTCGCTTATAATATTTGGGAATATTTCCCTCCGTCTCTCTCACTCGCGTTGACTTACCGCAGCGGCCGCTACTATAGCTGCTCGCTGCTCTCTATGCGCTGAAAGTGAACAAGGCGCACAACAATGCCTCGACCTCGTTTACTTTCAGTGGCCCTCTGCGCTCGCTCGCACCGACTAATTCGTCGGTTTTATGTCCGAGTGAAAAATTTTCACTCGAAATATTATTTTGAATTTTAATTCGCGATTCCGACTCCGTCGATTTTTCGAGTCGCGCTGCCGAGAATCGCGGAAATTTCTCCCGCGCGCGCGCGCCTTTTCGGCTTCTCGATCGACTTGCCGGGTCGGAATTCTGCGAGAATTCAATCATTTAAACAAACTATACCTCCTCGAGCACGAAAAAACGGTTTGGCACCATGGAACGGGGTGAATTCTGCACCTATCGTTGTGTAGAAGCTGCACCCCGAGCTGTTCGTAAGTGCCCCGCTCCTCGCCCAGCGGCCAGGTCGGTCACCCAGCTCCCGCGAGTAGACGCCGTGCCAAGGGTCTTGGTGGTGACCCCCAGCCGCCCGTACGCAGGTACGGGCCGTAGCTACTCACGTAGTGGGCGCTTCCCCGGGACTGGGAAGAGCGGGGGGAAGGGATTGTAGGGGCTCGACTCGGTGCTCGCGGTCCAGCGTTGCGGCTCACGCCGATAGTTACGGCTGTGTGGTAATCACCACATGCAATGAGCCCTGGTTATCACGTACTTGAAGCTAACGGAAACACGCGAACGCGGCTTCTCAGTAAGCCTAAAAACGGAAGGTTTCTCGGCCGCGGAGAGAGGGGGATTCGGTCGTAGGTGCGGGGAGGTTCAGCAAATAATACGCGTGACTCTAGATTTAACTGGAAATGAAACGAGCCTCTTTATTGAGGTAAAATTACACGATATAAAATACACTTGCGTTGGTGGGCCAGTGCCAGCCAACGACTTTAAACGCGCGCACGCGCAGAGGGCCGCTCGGCCACGAGGCCGAGTATTCGCTCGCTTGCAGGTGTACAGAAAAGGCGCAACTCATAAGTTGCCGTTCACCCCGTCACTCTCGCCCGCAGGGTGTTTGGCGGGCTCGTTGGCTGCTCTCACTCCTGGCGCACACGCTCACGCTTGGCTCGGGTGTGCGCGGTCGCGCCTACACCTTTCATGGGGCGAGGATTGAATTACCGCACGCCCGGAGAAAGCAACGTTGTTCCTAGGCAGGTGCAGCGCTCGGAGTGTCGTCGGGGTGGTACGGGGACACTCACGCTCACTACAGACACGTACACGAACCTTCACGTCGCGGCGCGGAATAGGCGATTCGATCGGTGCGTAATAATTAGCACGCGGGTCGGCGCGAGAGTTATGGTCCTTCCCGTTTTCGCGGGGCTCACGTGCCGCACGAAGCGGGAGGTTCTGCCCTCTCTATCTTCTCTTTCGCTCCCTCTCACGCGGCGCGCACCCCCCGAAGGAGCGCGGCACGTGCCCGCGTCGATCGCGTGATTTGCGCGCGCGCCCGAGCTCCCGGCTCGCCACGTGGCGATCGCACGATAACGAGTGCTCGCGAAGCCACTCGTCACAATATATATATATATATTTACACTTCAAAAGATATAGTTTTGGAATTAAATCTGACAAGGTTCATCCTCGATCCGAATTGGATTGTGTAAGCCGAGCTGATCAATAATACCAGCATTAAATCCAAACAAAATTGTATTTATGTGAGTAGTTCACCTTCGTGATCAATACTTGTCAAAAAAATATATAAAGTTTTTTTCAAAATTCCTTCAGATTCAAAATATGCAAGGAGACTTGATTCTCTAGTATACCGCTTGAAAAGTCTACAGGCACGCGAGGTCTACTCTGCCCCGCTTGAAGAAAAAGGAATATTTCCTCCCAATCCAACTAAAATCGCTCGCGAGGGCATATTAGACAATTTACAAGCAAGATCATAAATTTCAGTTTTCTAGTTTAGAGAACTTAGCTAGAAAGAAATTCCACTGTCGATCAGTTTCACTTCGCAAAAATCATTTTCAACCCTAGCTCGTACCCATTTTGACATGAATCTCACTGCTACATACATGTTTGACTGACTAGGAGACCACTTGGGATGTGGGTCACCAATCTTGACCAAAATTTTTTTGGCGTTTACTTGTGGCAAGAATAGAGTGTATCCAAAGTTTTAGGGTCCAACGCTCCCAAACTTTCAAGATATTGATTGATGTATTTTAGTTAGTAACGCTGGTCTCGTCCCAAATGACAATATGTCATCTGAGACGTATTCTCCTCACTGCACTACACTTTCATTGTTCTCACTGAACACTACATCACATTTTATCCTCAAATACATATAAAAGGAGTAAATAACGTGTATACTCAACAAATCTTACTTCCATGTCTTACTCACATAGAGTAAAACATGGAATATATGAAAAAATCAACGCCAATCGACTTTTCACTCTGTACTTGGATACTGGAGCAATAACAATATGTGTGTGTTATAGTATGATATTGGTCGGCACAGGTTCAGAATTGAAGTTTCAATTAATAAAAATCAAGTCTGACACTGAATTGTTGTCTTATGATACATTTGTGGACTTTGTGCTACATGTTGTTATTGCTTCAGTATCCAAGCACAGCATGAAAAGTCGATTAACGTTGATTTTTTTCACATATTTCATGTTTCACTCTATGTGAGTAAGACATGGAAGTAAGATTTGTTGAGTATACACGTTATTTACTCCTTTTATATGTATTTGAGGATAAAATGTGATGTAGTGTTCAGTGAGAACAATGAAAGTGTAGTGCAGTGAGGAAAATACGTCTCAGATGACATATTGTCATTTGGGACGAGACCAGCGTTATTAACTGAAATACATCAATTGATATCTTGAAAGTTTGGGAGCGTTGGACCCTAAAACTTTGGATACACTCTATTCTTGCTACAAGTAAACACCAAAAAAATTTTGGTCAAGATTGGTGACCCACATCCCAAGTGGTCTCCTAGTGAGATAAAATAATCCAAATATCAAAATATCAATTTTTAATAAATTTAGTTCAAAATGTAATCTTGTATGATCTTTTTACTTGTAAATTATGAATTTTCAACTTTGGTAGATCAAATTCAAAATTATTCTTCGCTTGCATACACCTCGAATTTTTTAAATAAGTCAACATTCTTTAAGGGAAGTAATATTCCTCAATTTCTTTCTCCAAAGCGTTATACTTGTCTTACTCACATGAAGTAAAACATGATAAATACATAATACAATAATACAATAAAATACAATCAAACATAATACAATAAATTGAAAAATCGACGATACTCGACTTTTCACTCTGTGCTTGGATACTGAAGCAATAACAACATGTATCCAAGTACAAAGACAACAAATCTAGTATCATTGGACGACCATTCAGTGTCAGAATTGATTTCCACTCATGAAAACTTCAATTCTGAACATGTGTCGACCAACATCATACAATATCCAATTATATCAAAACTCATCTACTCACAGTTTTCTTCTTGCTTTAATACAATTTCTGGCCCTGATGGCAATGATACTAGATTTGTTGTCTTTGTGCTTGGTTACATGTTGTTATTGTTTCAGTATCCAAGCACAGAGTGAAAAGTCGAGTATCATCGATTTTTCAATTTATTGTATTCCATGTATTTATCATGTTTTACTCTATGTGAGTGAGGCATGGAATTGAGATTTATTGAGTATACGTGTGATTTACTCATTCTGTATAATTTCTAGGGTAGAATGTGATGTGGTGTTCAAGTGAGAACAGTGAAAGTGCAGTACAGTGAAGGAAATACGTCTCAGATGACATATTGTCATTTTGTACGAGAAAAACGGCTCCAGCCAGGAGATATTAATTAATATCTTGGAAGTTTGGAAGCGTTGGACCCTAAAATTCTGGATTCTCTCTATCCTTCCAACCAGGAAAAAGGAAAAAAATTTTGGTCAAGATTGGTGACCCGCATCCCAATTGGCCAAGCGGTCTCCTAGTCAGACCATTGTTGATAATATAGCCCGTTTGGATGATGAATTGAAAAAAATTCTTGATTCTTCTACGAACTATCGCAATGATCATGAAAGATTGAATGATTACATGAGAGTTTTGCGAAAGTATTTATTTTTCACAGAAGAAAAAAGACGTTCTGTAGAAGCAAAATCGGAGTTGGAACGGTTACCTGGACTAGAAGACGAATTGATTTTTAATAGCGTACCAAAAGCCTGTCAAAAGAATGCAAAATTGTTACTGTCGCATTTGAGAAATAAAAAAAGATCGTATTTATTGGAATCAGAGTGGAGTTGTCTTCATTGGTGGTACATAAATTCCTGGATCAAACATTGTTGATTTAATCAATGATGCATGCAGAAAAAGAAAGACTATAAGAGCTGAGGAACGGCAAGAGTTTGCAGCAGTTTTGCGGGAGATTCACACTCCGCCAGAATTCGTCGGTAACCTGGATTTTTGGAATATAGGATCATCATCGATACGTCAAGAAACATCACATGTCAAAGCTGAGAGCGAAACATATGATGATGGTGATGATTCATCTCTGCTTGATGGTAGTTTTCGTTCCATTCCCTCGCCAAATCAGGCTGGAAAAATTCGAAATATCGTTCCACAGCGGAAACTGAGAAAAAGTGAGAAAGACGCCCTAGTTTTCTCGACACCTATGAAATGGCTTCGGCAAAATTAATTCAAGATCTAGCAAAACAATATTTCAATCCAGAAGATGAAAGTGGATTATCAGGAGCTCGCAATTTAGTAAGAATGAACAAAAAAAAAGTTTCGACAGAGAAAATTAGAAGCTGGTTCACAAGACAAGATGTGTATACTCCGCCCAAACCAATCCGTAGAAAATTTCCAAGATTGTTTTACAATGTCAATGCTAGAGACGGAGTCTGCGAAGCTAATCTTATTATCATACCATCATTGAAATTTCATAACGCTGGGTATTCAAACATCCTCGTAGTGATCGACGTACTCACAAGGAGAGTATCAGGCCTTCGGGTCACCGATCTGGACCAAACTTGATACGTATGTTCTCTGGAGCTATAGTGACCATACTCAAAAAGTTTTAGGACCTATCGCTCCCCCAGTCCCAAGATAATCACATTATAAGGTTACTTAACATTATACTTATAATGATATTTTCACTTACCAGGGGACATATGAGAACCAGGTCACCAATTTGACCAAACGTTTTTTGATGTTAGTTTGGCTCATGAATAGACTGTGCCCACATTTTCGGGGACCAACACTTCCAAACTCCAGAAATATAAATTTTTATAGCTTGGATGGAGCCGTACCTCTTGTCCCAAATGAAAATATGTCATCTGAGACGTATTTCCCTCACTGCACTGCACTTTTATTGTTATAACTTGAATACCTTATCACATTTTATCCTAGAAAACATACAGAATGAGTAGATTGCGTGGATGCTCAACAAATCTTACTTCCATGTCTTACTAACATGGAGTAAAACATGAAATATATGAAAAAATCAACGCTAATCGACTTTTCACTCTGTGCTTGGATACTGAAGCAATAACAACACGTATCCAAGCACAAAGACGACAAATGTAGCATCAGTGGACGACAATTCAGTATCAGAATTGATTTTCACCCCTGAAAACTTTAATTCTGTACATGTGTCGACCAATATAATACTATAACCAATTATATCAAAACTCATCTGCTCACAGTTTTCTTCTTGCTTCGAAACAATTTCTGGCCCTGTACAGCCAAACATGGTGTTTACAAACGATGCCTATGGTAACCTGCAGCGTGAAGTCGGTAACACAGTTACTGCGCTTCAGGTTACCATAAGCGTCGTTTGTAAACAAAGTCAGTTAGACATGCCATGTGCACTCATCAAGTAGACATTGCTTACTCACAACAGTTTGAGTAATTGTAAGAAAAGTTTCCAGATTAATTTCCACCACAGTGTTCTCCAGCAGGTTCGGAGCTTTATCGTGTGTAACTGATGAGGTTCAAGACGCAAGGGAATTCGGATAAGTAAACTTAACTTTTGCCTTTCTACATATATTTTAGAAAGATGTTTCTTTGTGATATTTTTTGTGTTCCAGGTATGCTGTACAGGGCCAGAAATTGTTTCGAAGCAAGAAGAAAACTGTGTGCACATGAGTTTTGATATGATTGGTTATAGTATTATATTGGTCGACACATGCACAGAATTAAAGTTTTCATGAGTGGAAATTAATTCTGACACTGAATTGTCGTTCAATGATACTACATTTGTTGTCTTTGTGCTTGGATACGTGTTGTTATTGCTTCAGTATCCAAGCACAGAGTGAAAAGTCGATTAGCGTTGATTTTTTCATATTATTCATGTTTTACTCTATGTTAGTAAGACATGGAAGTAAGATATGTTGAGTATCCACGCAATCTACTCATTCTGTATGTTTTCTAGGATAAAATGTGATGTGGTATTCAAGTTATAACAGTAAAAGTGCAGTGCAGTGAGGGAAATACGCCTCAGATGACATATTATCATTTGGGACGAGAGATACGGCTCCATCCAAGCTATAATAATTGATATTTTTGGAGTTTGAGAGTGTTGGTCCCTGAGACTGTGGGCACAGTCTATTCTTGAGCCAAACTAACATCAAAAACCGTTTGGTCAAGATTGGTGACCCGGTTCTCATATGTCCCCTGGTAAGTAAAAATATCATTATAAGTATAAAGTTAAGTAACCTATCACCGCCGTATTTATTATTAGTAATCAATACTGTAATGGCCTTAGGGCCTGGAGCATGATAAGAAATGCGCGCACGAGGTGGTGAAACTCGTGTGCGCGGGAATGGGATCTTTGGCAGTAATAGCGTGGCAATGAAGAATACAAAACGGTTCTGACGAACACACAGTTCATTAATTAAGATAAAGGGGAGATTCTACACAGGTATGAGGCATCGAGTCTCGGGTCGCGTCTCGCGGGCCGGAGCGAGAGAGAGCGCGAACGCGTGTTGGCCGGGAGATAGAGAGATGATGATCGAGCGGCACTTACTCGGCGTTGCGTGGGTCTCCGGCTCTATTCGGCGGTCGCGGTCAGCTCGGTCGCGGGCGCACGGGTAGTGAGCTGGTGGACCTAGGGGATGTCGCTGTCGTCTTCCTGGGGCGCGGTAGCACTTCGGGGCGGTCTCGCTATTCGAGGGCACGTGCTATCGCGCGCGAGGGCCGGCAATAAACTGATAAGCTTCCGCCGCGCGCTGGGCCGGCCGAGCTCGCTTCGGCCGTGTCCGGCTGACGTCACGCGGCGCGAGGTTTAAATCCCGATCGCGGCGCGGTCTCTCTCTCTCTTACCTTGTCGACAGCGCTGGCTCTCTTGCTGGGCGTTGAAACATAACTTAAAATTAACAAACAGTATAATATTGTGGAGAGAGATCTCACAGGGCCTGATAATGAATTATCCGCCCGTGACAAACCTTATAATGTGATTATCTTGGGACTGAGGGAGCGTTAGGTCCTAAAACTTTTTGCGTATGGTCACTATAGCTCCAGAGAACATACGTATCAAGTTTGATCCAGATTGGTGACGCAAAGGCCTGATGCTCTCCTTGTCAGTAAATACGCATGGGTTGAACCATTGCGTGACAAAGCGGGGCCTATTGTAAAGGCATTATAAAAAATCTTCGAAAAAACCCCTCATGTTCTCCAACTTCAATACAATCCGATTCTGGTGGTGAATTTATTGATAAAGTATCACAAAAATTTTTTAAGGATTATGGAATATTGTTTCGTGTAGTACGCAACCCCGACGTGAAAGCAGCAGTTGTTGAACGGTTCAATAGAACTTTGAAGGAGCGTATGTTTGGATATTTCACTTACAGTAACACTCGCAGATACATAGATGTATTGCAACAACTTGTTACCGCATATAATAAAACTCCTCACCCTACAATAAAAATGTCTCCAGCAACTGTGACCAATAATGCACATATTGCAATAAAAAAATAAGTCGGGCGTTGCGAGGACAGAAACATCGAAAAATTCACAGTTTCTAAGTTGGAGATTACGTGAGAATCAGTCGAGAAAAAAATGTTCTCTAAAAAAGTGCCGAAAAAATTGGAGTGAAGAAATTTTCGAAATAGTACGTGTGATGGGAGACAAAACATGTTTGTATTCGAGTTGAATGATCAGGATGGTGAAACTATTACAGGTTTCTTTTATCCCGAAGAACTAAGTCGAGTCCATTTGGAGCGCGTGGATCAGCAAGGGTATAAAATTGAGAAAATTATAAAATCCCGATGAAAGAGGAAAAAGAAACAGTATTTCGTCAGCTGGGTTAGCTACTCCGATAAGTTCAACTCATGCATCGATGCTAAGTGCTTAGAAAAAATATGAATATGTATCAGAATGAATTCACTATTTTTCTCCCGTTCTATCTCTATCATAATGAATAAGGAAGGAGATCAGGGTGTTGGATGTATATGAGAAAGAAAATATATATGTAAATGTATTTTTAATGGATGAGCAATCGAAATAATTTCAACAAACCATTATTACATATTTCCTTAAATTAGAGATTAAGTATATTTAATATAAGATTATTGTTACTTATAGAATGATATCCTATCAGATACGATTCTATTTTCTTATAAACCATGACAATCGAAAAAACGTTTCGCACAACATCTTGATTCATCTTGGTTATTCAAAGCCGTAATGTTGAAGTCTATACTGAGAACTTCACATTTTTTAACAATCCCGGTATTGTAATATTACTAAATACTATTGTTCGTCCGACATCACAACAAGTATACGGTTTATAAATGCGACATGCTCGGACCCATTGAGAATAGGTGAAGGTGGGATTGAGCATCGAAACTTCAACAAATACAAGACATAGTCTTCGTATTCACCAATGTATTTAAAATAAGCTAAACTTTCAAGAGCGCGTTTCCACGTGAGACGTTGGAGTGACCCCTCGTAGCTGAGACGTTCTGAACACTTTCGCCAATAATCTTCATCGTACCAACTTTGTTCTGTGGGAGATTCATAGATTAAAAATATGTATAAGTTGTCGATCTTTGAGGGCCAATCCAGAGTGAAGTGTAAAAGAGAAAATTCACAAAATCCACCACATATTTATTTAATGCGACGTTTCGCCAGTTAGGTTCACTGGCCTCATCAGGCTAAAAATTTATCACACAAAAAAAACACGTAATAAATAATACAATTTAAGTACAAAACAATCGACGAAGTAACATTTAAATATTCTTTCTCACCAGTTTTGAATGAAAATATAATATTACATTTGACAGTGGGAGCGGCTGCTTCCACTGCCATTGTCAAACTATTGTATATAAAGCTAACACCAGTGGTCTTATATGAGCCATTCCACGAAACCTTAGGATTCCATGTTTCTGTTGTGTTTGATGGCTATTCGATGATTTTTATGAAGTTTGCGAAATAGGACTGTATACTAAAAATCATTAAATATAAGATCATATGTTCATAATTATTATAAAAAATCATTTACTGCCCGTAAAATATCATAATATCCAGCATTTTCATTGATTTTCGTTGCTACCAACCCAATTTTTTTGAGTTATTAGGGATCTGTATGCAAGCATTTTCTAAAAAAATACTCGAAAAAAATTTTTTTGTAAAAAATGATCGGAGAATATAGTAGAACCTGTTTCAAAAGTGTGCCCTAATCGAAACTGGCTTAATAAATCAATATATACCTGCAACTACTTTTCAAGAAAAATGAAAATGTTTCGCTTTTGCCTCTGTAGAAAAAAGCTTTTTTCGATCACATGAAGTTAACATACTGTATATCGTACATTTTTTGATGGCGAACTATATGCCTTTGTTTAAATGAGTGTGCCGCAATTGATAAAAAAGTTATACTGTTGTAAAGTTAGGTAGTCGCATGGGCCCCTCATTGGGAAAATTCACATTTTTTAGCGGCACATTGCTAGTACGTTCGGCACATTCTTCAAACCGATTGCTCTTTTCTCTCCATCCCTTTTAGGATATATATCCCGATGGTTGAGACAGAATTCGCATTCTGCAGCGAGAGAAAGGCTTAAGAAAATTTTTAAGAAATGCAAAATTATTCTATGCATGGTACGAAAGATTTTGAAGTAATAAATAACTTAAAAACTGATGATTCGAAGAATATTCGGTATAATGGGTCGAAAGAGGAGGTCAAGAGCTACAATTTGAACTGGCTATGCGTTGGAAAAATTGATATTGTGGGGGCGTATTGACCATAAAAACAATTATTTGACGTTTGATTCCAGAAAAACGTTGAAAAAATAATATAAATGGGTTATCTATTAAAAATTTGATCTTGCAGATTTATAGAGGAGATTGAGCATTTTCATAATCGGAGGTGAAAAGTCCAAAAATATAGACGCGGGGGCGTAATCTATGTCATAAAAAATTATGCATAGTCGTCATACGAAAGATTTTAAAGTAATAAACAACTTGGAAAATGATGATTTGAAGAATATTCGGATGGGTCGAAAGAGGAGGTCAAGAGCTACAATTTGAACTGGCTAAATCTTTTTCCCCATACAAATAGTTTTTTTTTCACTTTAGCTTAAAACATTGTTGGATAAAATTAGGGGCCCTATATTTTTTATACTGTCATGGTTATTTGGAATGTTATAGAACAAGTTTCAGTGGTGTGCCTTCAAAATTGATTCTTTGATTTTTCTTCATCCAAAATCCTAAAGTTCCGTGGAATTGCTCATATACCATCAGATATATTGGTGTGTTTGTTTTGAAAAATCTTGCTAAGCTTCCTATACGTGTGACTGAGTTGTTGTGTGTCTTTTTTCCTATCAAGTGTGTGTTGGTACATGTTGATGTGGAGCATTTCCGAAATAAGTCGTTCCTTATAATTCGCTTCGCGGTCTAAAATTTTAACGTTATTTCAATCAAATGTGTGCGTACTGTTTTCTATTAAATGCAAAGAGACCAGAAGTAGTTTATCAGTAATTTTTTGATGTTCTGTGATTCTATCTTCTAATTTTCTCGTCGTCTCGTCGATATAACATGCCGAACAGTCGTTACAATTAAATTTATAAACTACCTCAGTTTGATCTAATATGTCTGTTTTATCTTTGCCTAATTTTATTATGTTTGTAAGATTATGATTCACTAAAGGAACTGTTCCGATGTTCAATTTTTTAAGAGAGCCAGACACTTTATTGTAGAATGTATCTTGAAAAGGTATTGCCAAAGTACAAAAGGAACTTTTTTTATCTGAATTATTTTTCTTTTTAGAGAATCTAATTGAGCGAAGTCGGTCATTCACACATGATTCTATGAATTTCTGTGGGTAATCGTTCTCTAATGATATTCTTTTAACTTTATTAATATTGTCGTTATGGAATTTTTTATCTGAAAGTGAAACTGATCTATCTATTGAATTGGAAATGATGTTACGTTTTTGTTGGATTGTATAGTTTGAATTGAAATTTAACAATCTACCAGAGCATGTGGGTTTTTGATACCAGTTAGTAATTAATTTATTGTTGGTTCTTATAATTGTTGTGTCCAAAAAATTTATAGAATTATTTTTCTCTAATTCATGAGTGAATTTTGAATTTTCATTGTATGCATTGGAAACTTCAATAACTATTTCACCGAGTTCTTTTTTTATACATAAAAAGGTGTCATCAACATATCTCTTGTAAATTAGCGGTTCACAATTAGATACTTACTTTAATTTTTTCAAACATTCTGTTTCTAAATCATCCATGACAAGGTCTGCAAACAATGGAGAAATAGTAGAGCCCATTGGTGTGCCAAAAATTTGTTCATAATATTCATTGTCAAAAGCAAAAAATGTATTTTCAAACAGAAATTGGGTGATTTTAATAATTTCATCCAACGGTATTTTACTTATACTGTGTATATGTGAGAATCTTCTATCTAAACTGTTCAAAACCAAATCACCATATGCTTTCACAACATTCAATTGATACAAACTAATATTGTTCTAGCTAAAGCATATGGTTTGCCTAAGATACATAAAGCCGATGTCCCATTGAGACCCATCATTTCTTTAGTAAACTCACCTACACATTCTTTAGCAAAAACCTTATATGACGAATTAAAAAAGTGTATATAACCACCAATCTCTCGCGTGAACAATAGTTTTGAATTTAAAGAGCAAATTTCAAATGTACATATCCCAGCTGATTACGTATTACTTTCACTTGACGTCAGCCCATTGTTTACCAAACATACCGTGTGATTTGGTTTTGAACAGTAAATTAATAAATTTGACGTACGTTCCGGGCATGTCGATCTCGCCATCGTATATAGCGGGATTTCCTTGGCCGAAGGTCTCGTACTCATCATCTTTTGTAACGATTTTCTTTGGAGAAAAATATCGTCTTTGCATTTTCACGATGTCTTTGAACCCGTATCCTTCCGTAGAATTTACTTCAATTCCGCAATCAATCAATAGTTTTTTCGCCTGTACTCTCTGAATTTTAGTATTGGTTATCCGCAACCACTCTGTTCTGAACCCGTTTGGATTATCGGGTTTTTTGATATGAGCTTATCTACAAACGAGCGATCGCGGAAGACATAAATTATCAGAATTGATAATCCTATGTACCCCGTTCTTTTCTATTATCTCTAAAATGGTAATATCCGGATTACCTCGACCTACAGCATTAGCATGATAGCTAATGTACGTTACATTAATATTAAAACTCCCATCAAGCGAGAAATCCTGGTTACTTTGCGCTATTGAGAATATTCCAAAGATCACTGATTTGAAAATCTATGACTTTACGATAGGGAAGGTACGCGGACCCGAAAGAATGACTATTGGAACTCATTGTCAGCCACTACGTAATCTGATTAGTTACGATTCCCTAGAATAATATTACACAGTTCGCCCATAGCACATTCAAACTTTTCTATCGGGTAAATATCGAGTGGGGAATCACGCATCTTAAGGGTTAATTTACGGACTGTTTTTTTGAACCGCGGGAGCTCGCTCACTTCGTCCGATATAATAATTAAATTGTTTGACCTACCAATGCTGGGTAAGTCGTTTGTAGGGATGTCATTTCCACTACCATACTGAACACTATTATCACTGATTCAAACTGCCGCACCACCGCCGTTTGCGAGGACCGCTGGAGCCACCGCACCGCCGCCGCTCACGAAGTAGGATGGACTGAGAACCGGCGCGCCCACTCCGAATGATCCACCAGGGTTCTTAAATAAAAGATCAGCTTTGGTGATTTTCCGACGTTTGTGACCTGATGCCCGTTCGCACCAGGTTGCACGAGGGAAACACACGCGCAGGGATTGACTCTACGTGCCGGGAAACTCCGTATTTGTATACGGGCGCCAGGAGTGCCTCGGCTAGCTAGATAGCACGGGATTCTCGCATGGGGAACGGCCGGCGCGTGGGGACTCGAATGGAGTCTACTCCGCGCGCGTTCGCACTGGCCGTAACGTCGGGGGGGGGGCGAGGGGAGAGGCCCGGGCCAGGGTCGAGGCCCGTCGTTCCTGGGGTGTGTTGGCGCGCTCGCCAACACACACGTTCGCACGGGGATCACCGGGGCCGTGACACGCACTTCAAACCTTGCGACGTTCTCTCTCTCTCGATCTCGCTCGGCTCAGCTATTGGCTGCTGTTCGAGCTATTGGTGGCTGCGTCGTCGTCGGCCTTGGCGTCCTGGTCTCGCACACACACACGATCTTGCACTCGGGGTCACTCGGACTATTGCGCGTCGCGTATTGCTAGCTGCGGCACCAGTCGAGAATGGCCGTCCGCCTCGTGCTCGCTTGCGGCCTCGCGCCATGGCTCACGTGCGTGCTGCCCTCCCGAGCCGGCAGCTGCCTGCGGCGTGTGTGGATATAAAAGATGTATATAGGAAATATTCTCTTTTCATTCTCCTTCTACGATAAAATAATCTAAGAACGTCACGCGCATTTCCATACGCCCTTTCGGGATCATAAAAAGATTAGAAATTTCCGTTGGCCCATCTGATATCAATGAAAATCATGAACGTCATCATTAATCGGTGATAAGCGAGAGGGTTAGAACCTGCACCGATTTTTTTCCAAGAAAATACGCGCACCCTCCGAGCAACTGCATACGAACACGTGCACGAGTCCCACGCATACGAGCGCTCCCCTCTCCGTCGCGGCGGCCCGCTTTTCTGACAACGCCATGACGTCACGCGGCTCGCCGAGCACTCCCCACTTGTGTATCGGTGCGCAATCTCTCTCGCTCTCTCTGATTCTCTCCTTCGGATATGCGCGGCCCTATGCTGGAAAATCGACCAAGATCTCGAGCCAAGCATCACATCTGGCGACACACATATACACACACACACTGAGGCAACCGCGTATATGAACGTATACCCGGATCGGGCTGCGCGCTCGCTGCAGACACAGACGTACGAGTCTGTACCCAACAGGATGGCCCCCAAACACACACACAGCCAACCGCATATACGAACGTATACCCGCACTCACAGATCGGCGCATATACGAACGTATACCCGCATATACACGTCGACGCATATACGAACGTATATACTACTCACGTTTCGCTGCATACATATACGAAATACGTATACTCGCGCTTCGCGCTAAAACCAACAGCAGCAGCAGTAGCAGCAGCAACTCCTTTTCTTAGTACAGACGGTCGCCGGAAGTATCGACCGTCGCTGCCCCCTTCAAAGAAGGCACTGATCTTATTCCCAGACTCACACCTCATTTGCCAGATAACGGCACCAAAATATTACTGGGTGATTTCAATGGGAATCAGCTGTCTGACTCGTTAGATGCTCTATTCCTCAGAAATTTCCTCTTGCAGCAATCACTACGACTTGTACCCCATGGTACTACTTTCCGCCACAATAATTCTGATACCTGGCTCAACCTCCGCATTGTCGACAACCTGGATACTGTTATGGACTACTGGAAGACCGGGACACCATTGATTGACTGCCATGGCCTCATTGCTGCGACCATTGACATGAAGGTGGGAAGGCCAGAGGAACGAATCTTTACATACAGAAACTTTAAACCAATTAAACCTGATGACCTCTGTGACTTTCTCGCTGGGTGTGGATGGACGTGGCTTGAGGACGTTGACTGAACTACTGAAACTGACGTAAACAAACTCTATGTGAATCTCTGCATGGCTGTTGACAGATTTGCCCCGCTCGGAACCCTCAAGGTCAACAGCAAAAAACAGTCATGTGTGTAAATTGTCGATCTTTGAGGGCCAATCCAGAGTGAAGTGGAAAAAGGAAAATTCACAAAATCCACCACATATTTATTTTATGCGACGTTTCGCCAGTTAGGTTCACTGGCCTCATCAGGCAGTTTTGAATAAAAATATAATATTACGTTCGGCAGTGGAAGCGGCTGCCATCTAGTGATCATACTCTCAAGTGGATTGATTCACATTATCTAATTCCATGGTAAATAACTTGAGGTTGTAGTTTGAGCCCATCCGGCAATAGCTGCTTGGACCTTAGCTATGCAGTTTATACAATATGAGTGGATTTAATCAGTCCGATATTCATGAATATTACCCATGTTTAGTGGACTTCGACATTTTCTTATTGATATTAAAAAAATCATAGGATATCTATGCATTGCCTAGTGTGTTCTAAAGTGTACGTGTAATGCACAGCTTATAATTTACTTTTTGGATTAATCTTTCTTATCGAGGGAACGCAATCCATGACACATGTACTTTATTGATACTTTCTTGTGAATTTTAGCACAATAGAGACAATATATTGACCATCAATACATGTAACTACTGAAAGTTAGGTGGCGTCAAGTATTAGTAATGCTTGATCTAAATAAATATGATATTGATAACTCAGGATATGTATTAGCATGATAGAATATGAGTTTCTACAGTGTATAATTTTAATAATACCACAGACAAGTATTTGCAAAATTTGGAAGTGTTGGAGTTACAAGGCTCCCCTTGAATAGTCATTTTAGCCTCTGAAAATGCAAACACAGCAAAATCAGCAACTTCGCCTATTTATTAAACAGGGTTAAAGTGCTCGGAAAAATCTGAAAAATTCTGGGAATTCGGCATGATGCCCTAGAACTCACAAAAAAATTTTGAGCCAAATTTGCGATCCCACAGAGAATTGCCCATATATAATTTTTCGTACCCCGCGGGAGCAAAGGGCCATTTTTTGCAAACGCCAGAATGCAAAACTGGCACTTTGCTGCCGCTGGGACGACAAATTTATTTCTCTATGATAACTAAGAATCCACCTGTTCATGGCTCAAAACTCTGAAGTATCACTTCCTCTATGGTCGCTTATTATGTAGATGTCTTCAATATTCTCGTCTGTTTGCAATCGAAAAACTACGTAATTTTTATTATCTAGTTTTTCAATCGACCCGTGGAGAAAATGAAGTTGCCTTTTTCATCTCAACCTTGAATAGTGGTGAAAGAGAGAGTTCTGTCGACTCTCTTTCCCGATTCATATTATGGAGTTTGTTAAACGCATGTGTTATTCATGAATTTTTTATGTAATAAGAGAGGTTGCTACAGAATAATATAGAAAGTACAGTTATTCAAGTGAGAGTCAATAAATAGTCAATAGATGATCTTTAAAGAAACGATTCGAATTCGATCATATTAGAATAGTCCCCCTTCAAGGATAAACTGATTACTTTTCCACTCACATCCTATGAGCATGACGATTATTGTGAAGATCTTCTCTGCATCGGTATTTGGTGCAACGTTGCCAAACCCAACGGAAGTCAGACTACTGAATGTGAAGTAAAGAGCAGTCACGTAGCGACTCTGAAAGCAACCAATTTCGAAATGTATGAATGTATCGTTTTTAATCATGAATACTAACTTATGGAGATATATTATTATGTTACTTCAGAGAGATTGATTTTCCAAGGGATTGTTCTCCTCATAATAACTGAATATGAGTGCTAAGTGTATGAGTGGGTCAGAGGATGATGAGTCAGAATATTGAATACAAATTATCGTATGATTAGAGAAAATTTTGAAGAGATTCAATATAAAGGGCTTTCTAACTCTTCAGTTATTTGTAAAAGGAGACTGATTTATTGACCATTAACTGATATATTTTATCGGTGACTCGCACTGTTACGTGGCTAATATAAAAACCTTATTAGTTCGACTGTATATTGACGATGTATTCGGTTTCTCAGCGGCTCACCTTTGAAAGAGTATGTGAGATAATCGGTAAAATGAAACACAACACAAGACGTTGAGGTTAACTAAAATGCGTATATGGAATTCTAAATAATGAAAGAACTCGTATGTTTATGAACATGTTTTATCATTGGATAGGTTTACGTGAAGTTGCGTACGTGTACGTGTATGATTTGAGTCAAAGTCACTCCTTCTGGGTATGTCTCTAAGCACCTCAAGGCATTACACTTTCGTGGGGTAATTTCGTTTTTTTGGTAGTGGGAGGTTTCAATCCCCTCAGGACTCAACAAGTGGGGGCTCGTCTTGGTCGCTCCTTATGCGTCATCGTCTCCGACGTTTTTGTCATAAAGTTTGCAGTAGGGAAACGGGAGACGGGCGAATTGATAGGAGGAATGCGTGAAATAACGAAATACTCCGTTTATTAAAGAATACGTCTAGCCGACAAAGCCTCCGGCTAGGATGAGGTCACACTACAGACTGACTGCACGCAGGCAGTCGCTTCCCTTGGAGGGCTGCGTCCTTCAAGAGTAGCAGCCGCCGAAAGTGAAACTCCGGCGGTATGGCTACGCGGAAAAGCCATAAAGATTTTCCGATACGGCGCGGCGCGTCTCTAGATGCGGCGCGTCGCCAAACATCCGCTCGTGGCTCGAGGGCCGTTACGCGCGCGGGCCGCGCTTCTGCTTTCGTGAGAGCAAGCGGAATACCATATCTATATATATTGTAGTATGTAAGTTGTACGCAGGCAGGCTGCGATAGCCCCTCCCTGTAGGTCAGAAGAATTTACTGATATGTAAATTATTCGTTACATTTCGTGTCTTGATTGTAACAGTGCCTTCAAGCTTGGATTTTCAATGGGTTCATTAGAAAAAGTGGCAACATAAGCAGGGGCCTGTGGAGTATGAATAATATTACTATTTTGATAATACATAATCTTACAGCAGCAAGTCCTATTCCATAATCTTATTCCTAAGGCTTTCGTTGCATTAAATAAGCCGCATTTTCCACAAACATAAAGAATAGAAATAATTATAATTGCTTTCCCAGCATAATCGAGGTAACTCCAACATTTCTTTGTTAAACTTTCAGTTCTTTCTTGAAACTTGAACTGATCTATTGCTTCTTGTACTTTACTTAACTTCACGTAACTGTTCTCGAAATCATTGCTAATTGATTTAAATTCTAGTGTATCCAGATATTTCTTTTCTAATGTGACATCCATTGAGATGTTGAAGGTTAAGTATTCAATTTTTGCATTGTATAATTCATTTCGAAAGGGTCTCAGTTGAAATTTCTCACTTGTAAAAGTACATGATGTATCACTTGATTTCAATAAGGTATCAGTGTCAATCATCAGAAGATTATGGTAATTTTTGCACCACACTTGGAAGTTAAGTCTTTTTGCAGGTAAAATTAACCATAGATTCAAATTATCAAGTTCTTTTACATAATCTTCCTTATATTGAAACAGACCATATTGGCA
Source organism: Aphelinus certus (assembly GCA_020882725.1). Lineage (NCBI taxonomy): Eukaryota > Metazoa > Arthropoda > Insecta > Hymenoptera > Aphelinidae > Aphelinus > Aphelinus certus. Next base: position 33,745 of record JAJGXB010000129.1, read on the forward strand.
GTTACATATTGTTTTTGTAGATAAAATGTCAGAATAACAGCTTTTCTCATTTTCTAATTTCATTAAAGGCTTAGTTCTCTTACAAATTATTTGCTTATCTTTAAATGGCATACAATTGTCTGTTTTGAATGTATAATACATGTCAACTGTATTGATCAGAAGTGTTTGGAATTCCAAAATTATTTTTCTAAAAGTGGTTTCACTCTGTCTAATTGGCAACGAATGTATTGT